>JAVIAB010000145.1:36501082-36581082 GCA_032433765.1 Megaustenia siamemsis | reverse complement strand
CTAGATACAATTATGAACAATGGGATACTAGATACAATTATGAACAATGGAATACTGGATACAATTATGAACAATGTAATACTAGATACAATTATGAACAATGTAATACTAGATACAATTATAAACAATGTAATACTAGATACAATTATGAACAATGTAATACTAGATACAAGTATGAACAATGTAATACTAGATACAAAATTATGAACAATTCATTCATTAGGTGCCGTCTCCACCACGATGGTTAGCTATCATTTAGCGCCTTTAAGAAGGGTATTGTGTATGCTCACATGTCCACAACATTTCAGTGGTCTCTTTTCGAATTGAGTTCAGTTGCTCTTTTTCATCTTCAACTGGTTCAGAACATTCTTATTTGCCTTCTCTTCCTTCAACCAAGTTTTTTCTCATTTTTCAATAAATCCACATTTCAAAGGCTTTAATTGTCTGCTCTGTTTTCTTATTTAATGTCAATGTTTCTGCACCATATACAAGAATGGTACAATTCGTAATTTTAGTTCTGATGCTATTTGCTTTAATTTTAGTATAGTATTTTTTCATAAATATTTTAATAAATTTTTTTATTAAATTATTGAAACGAATTTAAATATTTGGGAACTTTGTTAATCTCAGACGGAAAATGTACAAAAGAGGTGAGATGCAGAATGGATTAGGCAAAAGCAACTTTCCAGAAACGGAGAAAGATACTATGCAATCCATTTTTGACGATATAAACAAGAAAAAGAGTTCTTAAATGTTATGTAGAGCCAGTCTTAACATATGGATGTGAATCATGGACAATAGGACAACAGACAAGAAAATCACTGGAGTCTGTAGAAATGTGGTTTTACAGAAGAATATTGAGAATACCATGGACAGCTAAGAAGAGTAATGAAAATGTTCTGAAAAAGGTCAAAGCAAAAAGAGAGCTAATTTCCAATATTAGGAAGAAACAATCATCATTTTTGGCCATGTAATGAGAAGAGAACAGCTGGAATATATTGTAACAACTGGAAAAATTGAGGGACGAAGAGATAAGAGGGGAGCAAAGAGAGAAAATACCAGACAACTTAAGAGAATGGCTTGGCAGAAGATCAACAACATAATTGATAATGAACAGTCGAGATCGAAAGTTGTGGAGAGACATGATCACCTACACCAGTAGGCCCAGTACTTGATGATGATGATATTTTCCATATTGTTAAAATTGCATTTTGCCACTCCTATTCTTTTGTTTATTTCCGTCTTACTTTTTCCATCATTCGTCATAACACGTCCAAGATGGATATACTCTTGAACATTTTAATAACGAAACACGCTGAAGGGAAAACTGTGTTAATCGGTAAGCAGATGTCTACATATAATCACCTTCCCAATTATTTCATTTAATAATCAATGATTATTTATCTCTTGTAGGTTACCTACCTCTCTTTACGCGCTACCTATAATCTTGCCACCTTTACAGCACACACACACACACACCGCAAGGGAAGAAATAACAAACCATACCCTAGCTCGCCACGCCACGCAAACACTACCTCATATCGCTTCCCTATCTCTTCTTCTCTCTCTACATCTCCCCTTCCTCCTTTTTTCCCCTCTTTGTATTTATTTCACTCAATCGTCCTCTCTCCCTCCTTCCTCCTCTATTCTTTCCTTCTCAGGGGATAGATAGAATGTGAGAGAGAGATGGAGAGTGAGAGAGAGAGAAGGAGAGAGAGAGAGAGAGCGGCGAGGCAGCTTGCAGAACCAGCACTAACATTCCACTAGTGTCTAGACCGTTGACAGTCGCTGTGAATAAAAGAAACGGTCGCCAAAATGGTGGAGTTTAGTTCAACAATATCAACGTGTTTGAAGAATAGAACTTTTAGTGTTTAAACAACATCCGTAGCCAGAATTGTCGCTGTTGATAAACTGGCTACAGTTGAGGAGGATTTGTTCAGTGTGGATTTCAACAGTTACAGGGATTAGTTCTGTGTACGGAAAACATTGTGAATTATAATCGTTGCTTCAGCCTGGATTGTGATCTACATCTGGTGTGTGTCTATTGATTCAGAATATATTTGGTTCGTTTTCAAAATCCCGTTTTCGTTCTGGATACGTCTTTTTAAAATGAGTTTTATTTTGTATAAAATTCACGTATTTGTGTTTTTCTTTCGGTTTAATTACATTTAAATTGATTTATGGTATAAGCGTGGACTAACATAAGTCTGTTTAAAACATGCATTATGTTACTTTGTCTTGATCTATCTATCTATCTATCTATCTATCTATCTATCTATCTATCTATCTATCTATCTATCTATCTATCTATCTATCTATCTATCTATCTATCTATCTATCTATCTATCTATCTATCTATCTATCTATCTATCTATCTATCTATCTATCTATCTATCTATCTATCTATCTGTCTGTCTGTCTGTCTGTCTGTCTGTCTGTCTGTCTGTCTGTCTGTCTGTCTGTCTGTCTGTCTGTCTGTCTGTCTGTCTGTCTGTCTGCCTGCCTGCCTGCCTGCCTGCCTGCCTGCCTGCCTGCCTGCCTGCCTGCCTGCCTGCCTGCCCTGCCTGCCTGCCTGCCTGCCTGTGCCTGTCTGTCTGTCTGTCTGTCTGTCTATCTATCTATCTATCATGTCTGTCTGTCTGTCTGTCTGTCTGTCTGTCTGTCTGTTTTCTGTCTGTTTGTCTGTTTATCTGTTTATCTGTTTGTCTGTTTGTATGTCTATATGTCTATATGTCTGTCTGTCTATTTTATCGAATCTGTGTAATCTGTCAAATCCGTCTGTCTGTCTGTCTATTTATCAATCTATCCATCCATCTACCGATTCATCATTCTGTCTGTCTGTTGTGCTCAACGTCGTATTTCGCATATTTCCCTCTCATTTCGCAATTCTTTTTACAAGATCATTGTCATGAGAGGTTGATGGTTGATGTTATTTATAAATGATTTTCGCCGATTGCTTTTTAATCCCGAAAGTTTTTTGTTTTTTGTTTAGTTTTTGCTACTCATTGAAAGATAGAATGGCACAGTTCACCAAATTGGCGGAGAAGACTTTATTATAATAGAACAATCAACTCGGCTATTCCAAAATGTGAGAACATGAATTCATCGCTGAATTAATGTGTTGATATTTGAGTAGAATAACGAATAAGAGAAACATTGTTTTCATGATAACTGGTTTCATAGTTTCTGAATCATCAACTTGTGTGTTCTTTGCCGAACGTTGTATTAAACCGCTGTCCGTTTGAAATAATCTCATTCTCTAACCAGATATCTCACAAAATGTCCCATTAACCACAGCCCGTTTAAAAGAATCGCTGTCTGAAGCCATATATCCCACACAGCAAGTTAAATTCACCCCAGCTCTTCTGAAGGTATCTCTGTCTCTAGCCACATCTCCCACACAGAAAGTTAAATTCACCCCAGCTCTTCTGAAGGTATCTCTGTCTCTAGCCATATCTCCCACACAGAAAGTTAAATTCACCCCAGCTCTTCTGAAGGTATCTCTGTCTCTAGCCACATCTCCCACACAGAAAGTTAAATTCACCCCAGCTCTTCTGAAGGTATCTCTGTCTCTAGCCACATCTCCCACACAGAAAGTTAAATTCACCCCAGCTCTTCTGAAGGTATCTCTGTCTCTAGCCATATCTCCCACACAGAAAGTTAAATTCACCCCAGCTCTTCTGAAGGTATCTCTGTCTCTAGCCACATCTCCCACACAGAAAGTTAAATTCACCCCAGCTCTTCTGAAGGTATCTCTGTCTCTAGCCATATCTCCCACACATCATATTAAATTCACCCCAGCTCTTCTGAAGGTATCTCTGTCTCTAGCCATATCTCCCACACAGAATGTTAAATTCACCCCAGCTCTTCTGAAGGTATCTCTGTCTCTAGCCATATCTCCCACACAGAAAGTTAAATTCACCCCAGCTCTTCTGAAGGTATCTCTGTCTCTAGCCATATCTCCCACACAGAAAGTTAAATTCACCCCAGCTCTTCTGAAGGTATCTCTGTCTCTAGCCATATCTCCGACACAGAATATTAAATTCACCCTAGCTTTTCTGAAAGTATCTCTGTCTCTAGCCATATCTCCCACACAGAAAGTTAAATTCACCCCAGCTCTTCTGAAGGTATCTCTGTCTCTAGCCATATCTCCCACACAGAATATTAAATTCACCCCAGCTCTTCTGATACAGCCTCTAGTCAGATATCTAACTTCTTCCGTTGTCATGTTTAAGGTCTCTTTGATGTATTGGAATCACCTTGATGGTCTGCCCCTGATGTGTCAGACAGAAATTATGCCTTTCATTATTGTTCTTTCCAGCACGTTGTGTCTTTTGTCATGACCATAGTATTTTAATTTCCTCTGTAGAATGGCTTTAATGTGTTTATATCTTTTAATATGTCCTCGTTGCTCTTTTTTCATTACTCAAGGTATCTTAAGAATTTTGTTTCAAATGAATCCATTGTCTTCATTGTTGATGTCCAGATTGTACATCATGTACGCATGTTGCTCTTTGGAAGGTGCATGCCTTCAGTTGTTTTGATTTGACTGTCTCGTTGGTATTGTGTCATATGTTGTTTATGCAATTTAATTGTTGTGTTGCAATTGCTGAATTTCTTTTGACCACCTTCAGACAGTTTCCTTTGTTAGTTATTATGGATTTAAAGGATTCCTAATTTGTTACAATTTGAAGTGTATTCCTCTTGATGATCTTCATTGTTTTTTATGACGATATTCGCTTTTCGCTTGGTCTTCCTCATCATCATCAAATACCGGGCCTGCTGGCGTAGGTGATCAAGTCTCCATAACTTTCGATCTCGACAGTTATTTATCATTTCCGTTGTTGACCTTCTGCCTAGCCAATCTTTCAGGCTGCTTTGTTTTCTTTTACTCTATACCTATATAGAGGATTTGCTCTTCACTGTTTTTAACACATTCAGTATTTATTTTTTTGTCGTTTAATCCCTTTTACCTGTTTGAGAAAAAGTATATGTCATCGACCTATATATTTTCTAGTATTCATCATCATCATGTGCCTGTCACCGCGATAGCTCAGTGGTTAGTGAGCTTGACTATAAAGGACAAGAGGTAGGGTTCGATCCCAACCGACGACTTCCGGTTTCACAAAGCCTGTAATGGGTACCGGATTTTTTTCTGGGAAAGTAAAGCGGCACGGGCGAAATACCGACCTCATTATCCCAAAAATCATGCGCAGAAGGTCTGTAAAATTTATGGTCACTAACACCATATTCTCTATACGCCACTTGGCGTGACGGGGGTACTTTCATGTTGGTTTCAGATAAAGCTTCTTATAGTCAATCAACTTAATTCTGAATAAACACAGAAGATATATATAAATGTTTCAACGAATAAAACTGCAAGTGTTATGAAGATGTTATGTAACGGCAATGAATGTTATAACGACCATAACAATTGAAATGTTTCCGTAAGAAAAGATAAAATATATAACAAATATGTGACCTAATATAAATCTGAATACACAAAACAATGAAAATACGAAACAATGAATACGCAAAACTATGAAAAAAAACAATGAACATACAAAAGAATGAAAACATAAAACAATGACAATACAAAGCAGTGAAAACACAAAACAATGAAAAACAAAAAAAAGTGAAATCACAAAATAATGAAAACACAAGACAATGAAAATATAAAACAATAAAGACGCAAAACAATGAAAATACAAAAGGGTGAAAACACAAAACAATGACAATAAAACTGTTTGTTTTATTTTAAAAGTGGGGACTGGTTGGTCTCTAGGCAAGACGCCATCCTCGAGACAGACAGGTTGTGGGTTCAAATCCCGGCAGCACCAATTTAGGATTTTTATTTGTGATTTCTCTCTGCGACAACCACCCCTAGTCTCAGCAGCGAGGCCCAGCTTGAAACGTCAGTTACTCATCGACGGAAAAACATGAGTACCTCCGAAGACTGAGTTATCTGCCTGTGCGGCGAGAGACCCGTCTCTGCACAGGGAAAAACTGAATAACACGCAAAATTAAGTTCCTAGTCTCTAGGGACTTTTGCACAGGTAAAAAGCTGGCGAACGCAAAAAAATGATCATAAGTGGAACTTTACTTCAGCTTCACGAACATTTCTCAGCAATTAGAAGCGACAGGTGCTGGAAATCTACAATTCGCTCATCAAATTATATTTGACACGCGTTGTTCCATTTTTTACACCGCCCTTATAAAACATCAGTTGAATAAATCGTTGTGCTGTTGATATTAATGAACTAGAAAACGTTGATAACTTTAAATATTTATCACCAATTATCATCGAAGAGGGCAAGGAACCGGAAACATCAGCTAGAATCACTCACACTAAAGAATTCATTGAAGGGTTTAAACCTATCTGGAAAGATAACATAGATCTAGTCTCTAAAATCAGTCTGAGAATAATTCTTGTTATATCCTTTTGTCTAAATGCTTGCAAAACATGAACATGTACAAGAGAACTAAAGAATACAATTGGGAGCCATGATAGCTCAGTTCCTAGTGAACTGGACTACAAGGGACAATAGGTAAGGGTTCGATCCTAATCGACGGCTTCCAGGTTCACCCAGCCTTAAATGGGTAACGGATTTTTTTCTGGGAAAGTAAAGCGGTACGGGCATAATACCGACCACAATACCCCAAAAATAATGTGCTGAAAATATGTAAAATGTATGATCACTAACACCATATTACCTATACGCTACTTGGCGTGACGGTTGTACATTACTTTACTTACTAAAGAATAAAGTACACACTTTTTGGACATATCTTACTTAGATCTTACCACAAATATTATCTGACTGTCTTGGACATATCTTACTTAGATCTTATCACAAATATTATCTGGCTGTCTTGGACATATCTTACTTAGATCTTATCACAAATATTATCTGACTGTTTTGGACATATCTTACTTAGATCTTATCACAAATATTATCTGACTGTCTTGGACATATCTTACTTAGATCTTATCACAAATATTATCTGACTGTCTTGGACATATCTTACTTAGATCTTGTCACAGATATTATCTGACTGTCTTGGACATATCTTACTTAGATCTTATCACAAATATTATCTGACTGTCTTGGACATGTCTTACTTTGATCTTATCACAAATATTATCTAACTGTCTTGGACATATCTTACTTTGATCTTATCACAAATGAAAAAAAAGTTTGCGAAAGAATACAATAAGTATCTACATATAGTACATGATGCTCAGGTTGCCCGCTGTAAAGAGACGCAAAATGAACGGTCTAGTCACGGAGCTCAATCTTCTGTCTCGGCAAAGGCCTTTAGGCAAGGAATTGTGAAACAAGGACGAAAAACAGATGGGCAGAGGAAGAAATGGAAAGGTTAATTAAATAAATGAACGGGCCTCGACTTCTATGAGAACCTGACTGTGACTGTAGATAAGACTTCAATTTATTGAGTTATTGAGTTACTTGCGGGTCATCATCATTACTCTCCGAACATGTCCATAAGTGCTCAGATCCCCTCCTCAGCATGTCTCGCAGTGTACAGTGAATGACGGCTCCAGTTTTATTTCCTATGCGTCTGTTTACCCCTGATTAGTAAACTTAATATGTAGTTGTTGTTGTTGTTGTTTTTTTTTTTTTGCTTTAGTAAATGAGTATGGGGAAACATATGGAAATCCGAAGAAATTAGGTTAAATACAAAAATAAAAATGTTCAACTAAAATGTTAAGGCGGTCCTATCATATGGCTGTGAAACATGGAGAACAACAAAACTGACAATCACGAAGATACAGATTTTTATTAATGGATGCTTACGCAGAATAAAAGGATGGAAATAGCAGGACAAAATCACTAACATAGAATTTTGGAAATGTACCAGTCAAATACCAGTGGATAAAGAGATACAGCGAAGACGATGGCGCTGGATAGAACATACGCTGAGGAAGCCAACTGAGAGTATTACACATCAGGCCCTTTTTTGGAATCCCCACGGGAAAAGACACAGAGGAAGACCAAGGAATTCTTGGAGAAAACAGATAGAAGCAGAGATGAAGATATGCCTATCAAGGAAAGACATGGAACGATCTTAAAAGAATGGCAAAAAAGACTTGGAAAGTGTTTGTTGTAGACCTATGCTCCACTGGGAGCTAAAAAGGTAGAAGAAGAAGAAGAAATGAGTACGGATTTTCTCTACGGCTTAAGGCATGCAGGGATTATTTAATGTTAGTGTCCATATATGGCAGCAAACACTGCCACATTAAATTAACAGTGAAGAACTTGGAATTGTAACAAAAACTATGTATACGGGATCTTTAGTAACAAACATGTTTTGGTTGATAAGAGTTCTCGCTGTGCCCATCTTAACTCCCATCTTAACTCCCATCTTAACTCCCATCATAACTCCCATCTTAACTCCCATCGTAACTTCCATCTTAACTCCCATCTTAACTCCCATCTTAACTCCCATCATAACTCCCATCTTAACTCACATCGTAACTCCCATCGTAACTCCCATCTTAACTCCCATCGTAACTCCCATCATAACTCCCATCTTAACTCCCATCGTAACTCCAATCTTAACTCCCATCGTAACTCCCATCTTAACTCCCATCGTAACTCCCATCTTAACTCACATCGTAACTCCCATCTTAACTCACATCGTAACTCCCATCGTAACTCCCATCTTAACTCCCATCGTAACTCCCACCTTAACTCCCATCTTAAAAGAAAAGTTAAAAGGTAACGGTAAGACGTAAAGTTAAAGTACAAGACTTGAATCGGGGTCTTTTCTGGCGGGTTTGCATCCACATGTGCTCAATCACCTAACAAGAAGTGTTCTGGACGTTTATTGAAAGCTCGTTGTATTGTATTTTAATCTTTCTACCTTGTCACGTGACCAAACCATTTTATCTGTCATTTCTTTATATGTTCTATGACTGGGATTATTCCTAATTTTTTACCGTTCTTCATTTCTGATCTTATCTCTCAGGCTGTTTCCTGTCATTCGTCTAACACATTTCATCTC
Organism: Megaustenia siamemsis; assembly: GCA_032433765.1. NCBI lineage: Eukaryota > Metazoa > Mollusca > Gastropoda > Stylommatophora > Ariophantidae > Megaustenia > Megaustenia siamemsis. The sequence goes on along the minus strand of JAVIAB010000145.1, from coordinate 36,572,055 downwards.
TGTAGAGGTTATTGTTCTTATTGTTCTTGCAACTAGAGTCCAGGTCTGGCATTGGTAGCACAACGTTAGGATGAAGATTGTATTGTAGAGTGCCCGTTTTGCCTCCAGAGTTATTTCCTTTTCGGACAATAGTGGTGCTAGCTCTCCAATGATATGACTTTTTTGCAACAAATCATCAATCTTAGCATCTTATCACAATTATTCCATTATCATCATCATCATCATTGAGTGCTGTCTCCGCATCGAAGGTTGACTACCATGGAGCGTCATTCCACTCTGTCTCTTGCTTTGATGGTGCAGATTGTCATTGGTTACCTTGTCCACATTTTGATGTTACTCGTCCATTTTAGTATTGGTCTGCCTCTGCCTCTTTTACCTTGTATTTTCCCTTTCAATATTAGTTTTTTTAGGCTGTTGTGTCTTTTAACATGCCCCAAAAATTTCATTTGTCTTGTTCTAATTGTGTTTGGTAGTTCTCTTTTCATTTTTAGTTGTTTTAAAACTTTATCACCATTGACATACAGGGTGTTTATAAAGTCTCACTACACTTGGTAATTAGGTCAATTTGAAAAAAAAATGTTTATGACGTCATCACAATATGTGCTCCCACTGTCAATGAAATTTGTTGAATAAGTTTATTGCTACTGGAAATGTGGAAGATGCTCCACGATCTGGTAGGCCTGCTGTGAATGATGAAATATGTTTAGATATCCAAGACAGAATCCTTAAAAGTCCAGACAAGTCATTAAGAAAACTGTCGCAACAAGTGAACTTACCATTGAGCACATATTGTGATGACGTCATAAACATTTTTTTCAAATTGACCTAGATACCAAGTGTAGTGAGACTTTATAAACACCCTATATATTATTGTATTAAATGAGAAAGTGCGCAGAATTTTGCTTCGTTGAAACCAGATTGATACCAGACCCAAATTAAGAAGTAAGTTTTAAAAAAGAGGAGAATGGAATAGACAAAGTTACATTCACCTAGAAATGATGAAATCCTCTATATAAGTCCATAAATAAAACGCCACATTGTGATTGGAGCAAACAGCTGTGAGCAACATGTCGTGTCCCACATATGTCACAAAGACATGAAGAGTACATATTATATCATTGTTTATGTCCTTAGTTGCATTATTAAATATTGTTTTCAGCGTCATGTTTGTTAATGCAATTATTCTAGAAGTGATTTCACTGATTATACTTTATTTTTAAAATATGTAATCTTGTTTAATTCAACGGCTTGGAAAGTTTTTTTTTTATTGAAGACGTTTGTTCCACAGTAAGAAAAAGAGGAAGAAGGAAAAGAAGAAGAGGAAGAAGAAGAAGAGGAAAAAGAGGAAGAAGCAAAAAAAGAAGAGGAAAATCGAAAGAAGAAGAAGAAGAAGAAAAAGGAAGAAAAAAGAAGAAGAAGAAATATAAAAGGAAGAAGAAGAAGAAATAGAAAAGGAAGAAGAAAAAGAAGAATCAAAATAAGAAGAGGAAGAAGAATCATAAGAGGAAGAAGAAGAAGCAAAAGAAGAATAAAAATGCAGATTTCCAGCGACATAAATGGGTATTAATTACAAATGATATCACAAACCAGAACTACGTTTCGGCTCAATGGGACTTTAGTTTTGGCTTTAATTACTAACTTTTGTGGGCTAAAACCAGGAGATCGAATTCCGATGAGGTAAAACGTTTATAAATATTTGTTTTTTCTATAACACGGTTGAAGGAAATACGCAGACACAAAAACGTCGTGGCGACTGCACTGGACAAGCAACCTTTGTTCTTAAGTCTTACCAGACACCCCCCCCCCTTTTCCGACAGACCCAAATAAAGAGATACTGATGTAAAGATAGTTTTTGATATAGATGGTTTTTCTCAAAAAAAATTATATCACATACTATTTTTTTTATTTCTTTTTTGTGTACTTACAGTAGACATGTTTCATCATCATCTTATCATCATCATCATCATCATCATCATCATCATCGCATCATCATTATTATCATCTTATCATCATCATCATCATCGCATCATCATCATCTTATCATCATCATCATCATCATCGCATCATCATCATCATCATCATCATCATCATCTTATCATCATCATCTTATCATCATCATCTTATCATCTTATCATCATCGCATCATCATCATCATCTTATCATCATCATCATCGCATCATCATCATCATCATCATCGCATCATCATCATCTTATCATCATCATCATCATCATCATCGCATCATCATCATCATCATCGCATCATCATCATTATCATCTCATCATCATCATCTTATCATCATCATCATCATCGCATCATCATCATTATCATCTCATCATCATCATCTTATCATCCATCATCATCATCTTATCATCATCATCATCGCATCATCATCATTATCATCATTATCATCATCATCATCATCATCTTATCATCATCACGTACCGGGCCTGCTGACGTGTTTTATACTATTAGTATTTCAATTTTCTTAAACATAATATTTATAAATAATGATTAAAAAACCACAATACATATAATAAAGATTACAGAAACATACTATATATAAATAATGTTTACACAAACATATACATACAATACAGATTACATAACATAATATTCATTTAAAAAAAATTACAGAAACATAATACATTTATATATAAACATCATCATCAAGTACCACGCCTTTCGATCTCGATAGTTATTTATCATTTGTGTTTTTTACTTTCTACCAAGCCATCCTCTTAAGCTGTCTGGTATCTTATCTCGTTGCTTCCCTCTATCTCTACGTCCCTCAATTTTCTCAGTTGTTACAATATTTCCAGCTGCTCCCTTCTCATTACATGGCCAAAAATACGATGATTGTTTCTTCCTAATATTGGAAATTATCTTTCATTTTGCTCTGATCCTTTTCAGAACGTTTTCATTACTCTTCTTAGATGTCCATGGAATTCTCTACATTCTTCTGTAAAACCACATTTCTATAGACTCCAGTGATTTTCTTGTATGTTGTCCTATTGTTCGTGATTCACATCCATATGTAAAAATAAAAGACTCAGCCTTAATAGCAAAAAGACAGAGGTAATGGTAACAACAAAGAAAAAGACATCACATCAGTGCAAAATAAAGACAAGTGGAACAATATTAAAACACGTATATGAATTTAAATATTTGGGAACACTTTTAACCTCAGACGGAAGAGGTACTTGATGATGATGATAATGTTAAGACTGGCTCTACATAACATTTAAGAACTCTTTTTCTTGTTTCTTTTGTCAATAATGGATTGCATAGTATCTTCCTCATTTTTTAAATAAAATCTATTAAGCATCTCACCTATGATGTACATCTACCATCAGAGGTTAACAAAGTTCCCAAATATTTAAATTCATTTACTTGTTTTAATATTTTTCAACTTGTCTTTATTTGCAATGAGATGATGTCTTTTTCTTTGTTGTTACCATTAACTCTGTCTTTTTTCTATTAAGTCTGAGTCCTTTAATTTTGCCTCCTTTCACTATAATGTCCAACATTTCTTGTAACTCATTTTCACTCTTAGCGCTTAAGACTGTATCATCAGCATACTTTAGGTTATTTATATTAGGACCTCCAATTGTTATTCAAGGCATGCGCCTTATTAATCTGAAATATCTCACTATAAATATTAAACAAATCTGGTGACAGCACACAGCATTGTCTAAAATCCTGTTTTTTCGTTGAAACATTGCCAATCGATTTGAGCTTTTATGGCCCCTGTTTGTTGCCAGTACATGTTCTTTATTTATTTTTTTTTTTAGATCTTTGCTGTCAACTGTTATGCTATTTTAAAATTGATTATTTCTTTGCGCTTTACTTTATCAAATGCTGTGGTATAATCTATGAATCATAGGTATAGATCTGTTATGATATATAAATACGGATTACAGAAACATAATATTTCTAAATAAAGATTAGTAGCCTCCGTCACTCATAGTTGACTATGGATTTTCCAGCGCCCCTAGAAATGTTATTTTTTTCTTTTCTTTCGCCGTGTATTCTCTTTTTAAATGAATCTGTCTACTTCTTGTTTGAGCTTTAAAGTGTGTTTCCAAAGATTTCGGTCTGCAGATATTTCTTCCCAGGCTGCAGGGTTTATGTTCAGAGACTTTATGTCGCGTTTACACACATCTACAAATCGAAGTTTTGGGCGCCCCCTAGTTCTTTTGCCATCTGCCAGTTGTCCGTAGAGTATATCTTTTGGTATGCGACCATTTTTCATACGGTGTACGTGGCCAAGCCAGCGAAACCTACCTTGTTTGAGCAGGGTGTAAGATGTTCGAGAGGCCTGTGCGAGTGAGGACCTCCACGTTTATCACTTTATCCTTCCAGGTGATACCAAGAATACGGAGCAGACATCGCATATGGAAAACGTTTAGTCTTCTCTCCTGTTTTGCATAGGTTGTCCAAGATTCACCATACAGGAGGATTCTAATTATGCAGACATTGTAAACTGCGGCCTTTGTTTTAATTGTCAGTTTGCTGTTTTGCCAGACACGCCTAGAAAGACGGTCGAAGGTGCTGGCAGCTTTACCAATACGAGTGTCACTTTCTGTATCTAAAGATAGTCTGTCACTGATGATGGACCCCAGGTAGTTATACTGCCGCACCATATCAAGTTTATAGTTGTCGATAGAGACTTCAGGTGTTGCTTCGACGTCCTGACCGAGTATGTTCCACAAACTTATTGTTAGACAGAAGTCCCTGCCGGCACGCGAGAAGAGATGTAACATTCTTTGGAGTTCTTCCTGACTTTGTGTGACAAGTGCAGTGTCGTCAGAAAGAACCAGTCTCTAATCGAGAGATGTCTGATTTTGGACCTTGCCTTTAGTCTTTCGAGTTTGAACAATCGACCATCAGATCTAGTATGAAGGTAGACTCCTTCGTTCACATTTGAGAAGACAATTTTTAATAGGACAACAAAGAAGATTCCAAAATGAGTTGGAGCAAGAACGCATCCCTGCTTGACACCGCTGCGTATGTTGGAGGGTTGTGATGTGCTGCCGTCGTATTGAACGGTACCCTTCATATACTCACGGAAGGATTTGATTAGCTTCATCATAGTATAAATAAGGATTACAGAAACATAATACATGTATATGTAAAAATAAGGATTCTATCTATCTATTGACCTTTAGAGCCGTAGCCGGCCCATAGGGCGTAGACCAAGATACACCTTCTCCTATCTGAATTTTTTGTTCTAGCAGTTTTCTTTTAAAGATGTTTTATCAAATCTCGCCATCTGTCTCTGTTCTGTGCAAGCAGTTCTATCTCATTGAGGGAGCCGATTCTTGTTGCTCTTGCCTCTCTCATCAATGTTCTTCTCAGTGTCTCCCTGGGTCTTCCTCTTTTTCTCTTACCTGTTGTTTCCCATATGAGGGCCTGCTTTGCTATTCGGTTATTATCTCTTCTCATCACATGTCCAACATATGACCATCGTCTTTTCTTTATTACTGAAGATATTAGTGGTTGATTGGCGATTTCTCTAATTTCCTCGTTTGTTTTGAATTCGTTCCACGCTATACCAAGTATTTTCCTTAGACATTTATTTTCGAATGCGTTCAACTTTAAATAAGGATTACAGAAAACATTATATATATATAAATAAGGATTATAGAAACATAATATATATATATATATATATAAATAAGGATTACAGAAACATAATATATATAAATAAGGATTACAGAAACATCTATCTATCTATCTATTGACCTTTCGAGCCGTAACCGGCCCATAGGGCGTAGACCAAGATACACCTTCTCCTATATGAATTTTTGTTCTAGCAGTTTTCTTTTAAGATATTTTATTAAATCTCGCCATCTGTCTCTGTTCTGTGCAAGCAGTTCTATCTCATTGAGGGAGCCGATTCCTGCTGCTCTTGCCTCTCTCATCAATGTTCTTCTCAGTGTCTCCCTGGGTCTTCCTCTTTTTCTTTTACCTGTTGTTTCCCATATGAGGGCTTGCTTTGCTATTCGATTATTATCTCTTCTCATCACATGTCCAACGTATGACCATCGTCTTTTCTTTATTACTGAAGATATTAGTGTTGATTGACGATTTCTCTAATTTCCTCGTTTGTTTTGAATTCGTTCCATTCTATACCAAGTATTTTCCTTAGACATTTATTTTCGAATGCGTTCAACTTTGTTTCTATATCTCTTGTTGTTTTCCAGCTTTCACACGCATACGTAAGGGTTGATAGTACATTTGATTTGAATAGCCTAAGTTTTGTGTTTGTGCTAATGAGTTTTGATTTCCACAACTTTTCAAGGCTTCTGAAAGACATTGCTGCTTTAGCCAGTCTGATTCTAATTTCTTTGCTCGTATCCCCTTCTCGATCAATGTGACTTCCAAGATAGATAAAGTGGTCGATCTCTTCTACTGGTTTTGTTTTCCATGTATATTTTGTCACTTGTTGGAATTAATCTTTTCATGACTTTAGCCTTTTCATGATTGACCTCAAGCCCAATTTTGCTGGCTATTGATGATAGTTCATTTGTGTTTTCCTGCATCGTTTTTATCTGACTGCTGATGAGAACTATGTCATCAGCAAAGTCGAGGTCCTCCAAATGGTCTCCTTGTATCCATTCGATGCCTTTATTACCAGTGCAGCATTTCTTCATTATGAAGTCCATAACAATTCCAAATAACAAGGGCGACAAAATACATCCTTGTTTAACCCCAGTTTCTATTGGGAAACATTCGCTCAGTCCTTCCTCTGTTCGAACTGCACATGTGTAACCATCATACATGTCTTTGATAATATTTATGATTTTTGATGGTAAACCATATTGCTTCAGAATTTTCCACAAAGAATCTCTATGAATACTATCAAATGCTTTTTTGAAGTCGATGAAGTTAAGTACAAAAGGTTTTTGCTTTTCAATGTGTTCCTCCAATATAAGTCGTAGAGTGAAAATGTGTTCAAGACAGCTTCTCCCTTTTCTAAACCCAGCCTGTTCTTCACGCATTACTGTATCTATTCCCTTTTCTAAACCCAGCCTGTTCTTCACGCATTACTGTATCTATTGAATCCTTTATTCTATTTAGGATGATTTTACAGAATAACTTTGAGGCAACTGACAAAAGTGTCACGCCTCTCCAGTTGTTACAATCTCTAAGATTGCCCTTTTTTGGGATCTTAACAATGATTCCTTTTTTTCCATTTATGAGGCGTCTTCTCTGTATACACTGTTTACACAGAAACATAATATATATAAATAAGGATTACAGAAACATAACATATATATATATAAATACGGATTACAGAAACATAATATATGTAAATAAGAATTACGAAACATAATATATATGGGTAATGGTTAGAACAAATAAAATATGTATAACATAAAGATCGCAAAATCCATATTTATTCCATTGCTTTCATGGTATCACATTTATTTAATTTTAGTAATAGAATCAAAATGTTTGACATATAATATACATATATAAGAAACATTCATTTAAGAAAATAGAGGTGTCAGAAAATTATACTTATAACAAGATGATCGTCACCATCACAAGTATCGGGCCTGCTGGCGTAGGCGATCATGTCTCTCCACAACTTTCTATCTCAACAATTATCATTTCTGATGTTGACCTTCTGCCAGGCCATTCTCTTAAGCTGTCTGGTATCTTTTCTCGTTACTTCCCTCTATCTCTTCGTCCTTAATTTTCCCAGCTGTTACATTATATTCCAACTGTTCTCTTCTCATTACATGTCCAAAAAAATGATGATTGTTTCTTCCTAATATTGAAACTTAGTTCTCTTTTTTCTTTGACCTCTTTCAGAATGATTTCATTACTCTTCTTAGCTGTCCCTGGTATTCTCAACATTCTTCTGTAAAACCACATTTCTACAGACTCTAGTGATTTTCTTGCATGTTGTCCTATTGTCCATGATTCACATTCATATGTTAAGACTGGCACTACATAACATTTAAGAATTCTTTTTCTTGTTTCTATTGTCAAAAATGGATCGTGTAGTATCTTCATCATTTTTTGGAAAGCTGCTTTTGCCTGAGCCATTCTGCATCTCACCTCTGATGTACATCTTCCGTCTGATGTTAACAAAGTTCCCCAATATTTAAATTCATTGACCTGTTTTAATGACAGACGAGGGTCGGTTTCTTAAGAAGATCGTAGAAGCATAATTTTAAAAACATAGAAATGACATAGTCATAATACTAATATCATAATGAACGAGGACATATTACACTGATTGTATCATCATCATCAAGTACCGGGCCTGTTGGCGTAGGTGATCATGTCTCTCTACAACTTTCGATCTCGGCAGTTATTTATAATTTCTGTTGTTGACCTTCTGCCAAGCCATTCTCTTAAGCTGTCTGTTATTTTTTTCTCTTTGCTTCCCTCTATCTCTTCGTCCCTCAATTTTTTCCAGTTGTTACAATATATTCCAGTTCTCTTCTCATTACATGGCCAAAAAATGATGATTGTTTCTTCCTAATATTGGAAATTAGCTCTCTTTTTGCTTTGACCTCTCTCAGAACATCATTACTCTTCTTAGCTGTCCATGGTACTCTCAACATTCTTCTGTAAAACCACATTTCTATAGATTCCAGTGATTTTCTTGCTTGCTCTCCTTTTGTCCATAATTCATATTCATATGTTAAGACTGACTCTACAAACCATTTAAGAACTCTTTTTCTTCTTTCTATTTTCAAAAATGGATTGTATAGTATCTTCCTCATTTTTTGGAAAGCTGCTTTTGCCTGAGCCATTTTGCATCTCACCTCTTTTGTACATCTTCCGTCCGAGGTTAACAAAGTTCCCAAATATTTAAATTCAGTGATTCTATAGCAGTCGTAAAACTATTAATTATAATGTAAATCACGGATATTAAATTCACAGAATTATACTATTTATTACACAGGGTTTCCAAAACATTATATTTCTTTTACAAACTGATCACACATAATGGTATGTTTGATGAAGAGATTTCTGGAATAAGTATTCATCGAGGTTCTCCCCCAATCTCCATTTTGTTGCTTGAATTTTCAATTTGTGTATTTATTTATTTTTTAAAATAGTGAAACTTTGTTTGAAGAGTTAGACTATCTGCCATCTTTTTTTTTTATCTCTTTCTTTCTTTCTTTCTTTCTTCTTTCTTTCTTCTTTCTTTTTTTTTCATTGTTTCTTTTTTTTCTTTCTTTCTTTCTTTTTTCTTTCTTTTCATTATTTCTTCTTTCTTTTCTTTTCTTTACTTCTTTTTTCTTCTTTCTTTCTTTCTTTCATTCTTTTAATTCTTTCCTTCTTTTTTTCATTTTTTTTTCTTTCATTTCATTCTTTCTATCCTTCATTTTTTTCTTTCATTCCTTCCTTTCTTATTTGTGTTTTTCTTCACTTCCTTGTGTACCCGATCTGGTGTCGAGGGAGACGCACTGTTCTGGGCACTCTTTAGATGGCTTCACTTGTTAATTGATGTTGTTTTAGCGTTTCTTTGAAGGTGTCTGCATATCTTACTCTGGATTTACTTCTTTCTCTTATTCATTTTCTTGTTAATATGTGTTTTAATTCTTTAAGTCCTTAATTATTGTACTGGTCTTTTTGTCATCTTGTTGGGCTCTCTAAGAGCTGAATTATTTGTTGGTCTTTCTGTCATCTTGTTGGACTCTCTAAGAGCTGAATTATTTGTTGGTCTTTCTGTCATCTTGTTGGACTCTTTAAGAGCTGAATTATTTGTTGGTCTTTCTGTCATCTTGTTGGACTATCTATGAGCTGAATTATTTGTTGATCATTTTGTCATCTTGTTGGACTATCTAAGAGCTGAATTATTTGTTGGTCTTTCTGTCATCTTGTTGGACTCTTTAAGAGCTGAATTATTTTGTTGGTATTTCTGTCAGCTTGTTTAACTCTTTAAGTGCTGAATTATTTTGTTTGTATTCCTGTCATATTGTTTAACTCTTTAAAAACTGATTTATTTTGTTGGTATTTCTGTCATCTTGATGAACTCCCAAGTCTGAATTATTTTGTTGGTCTTTCTGTCATGTTGTTGCACTCCTTAAGTACTGAATGATTTTGTTGGTTTTTCTGTCATCTTGTTTTACTCTTTAAGAGCTGAATTATTGTGTTGGCCTTTCTGTCATGTTGTTGGACTCTTTAAGTACTTAATTATTTTGTTTGTTTTTACCGGAAATATTGAACTGTTATGTGTCTTCTTTGCCTTTATTTTACCCAACTACCTGTACTGTGCGCAGAGTCCTTGTAACATGACTATTTGGTTGTGTGGTTGTTTGATTGATTGATTTATTGGTTGCTTTGTTGTTTGCTTGATTGCTTAATTGACTATTTAGATATACGGTTTACTGATTAATTTATCTGGGCTTAGTTCTTCTTCTTTTTCTTCTTTCCTTCCTCATCTGCCCTTCAGCGTCGAGGGGAGATATAATTTGCAGTCTTTTGCTCTTCTGTTCGCCTCTGCTGCTGTTATGTTTCCTAGTGCTTCTAATATTCCATCGATCCATCTTTTGCGTGGTCGATCCTTGGGTCTGGTGTTCTCACAACGTTTGTTGAAGGCTCGTTGTGTTGTGTTTTGTTCTTTCTGCCTTGTCACGTGGCCAAACAATTTTATCTGTTATTTTCGTATATATTCTATGGCGGGGGCTACTCCTAGCTTTTTTCTCAGTTCTTCATTTCTGATCTTATCTCTCAGACTGTTTCCTGTCATTCGTCTAACACATTACATCTCTGTAGAGGTTATTAATTCTTATTGTTCTTGCATCTAGGGTCCAGGTGTGGCATTGGTAGCACAACGTTGGGATGAAGATTGTATTGTAGAGTGCTCGTTTTGCCTCCAGAGTTATTATTGGGCTTAGTTAGTCTAAAGAAACACATCTTTCACAAGTGTTAACGTATACGTCTTGCTAACCTCATAAATTATATGCATAATATCTCGACATAGGTTTAATTATTTTGTAGATTAATATTTGAGGGAGAATCGCTGATTGTGTGTATTGAACATGTTGTGTCAATCCGGTATACTCAACTTTGATTTCCGGTCGTGTTAGACATTTCCTTCTGCGCGTGTTTGGGAAAACAGAACATAGTGTCTACAGTTTCGTTTTGTAGCTATTATTGTCCATTATCTCAATTATTATTTTGTAAATTTCCTTCAGAAATTGGATCCCATAGCGAAGTTTTCTTTCGCTTATGTGAAGGTTTCACCTCTCCCGTCGTGAAGTTTTTCACTTTCGTGAAATTGTCTCTCTGTTTCGTGAATTTTTATCTCTGTTTCGTGAAGTTTTCTCTCTGTTTTGTCTCTGTTTCGTGAAGTTTTCTCTCTGTTTTGTCTCTGTTTCGTGAAGTTTTCTCTCTGTTTTGTCTCTGTTTCGTGAAGTTTTCTCTCAGTTTTGTCTCTGTTTCGTGAAGTTTTCTCTCTGTTTCGTGAAGTTTTCTATCTGTTTCGTTAAGTTTTCTCTCTGTTTCGTGAAGTTTTCTCTCTGTTTTGTCTCTGTTTCGTGAAGTTGTCTCTCTGTTTCGTGAAGTTTTCTCTCTGTTTTGTTTCTGTTTCGTGAAGTTGTCTCTCTGTTTCGTGAAGTTTTCTCTCTGTTTCGTGAAGTTGTCTCTCTGTTTCGTGAAGTTTTCTCTCTGTTTTGTCTCTGTTTCGTGAAGTTGTCTCTCTGTTTCGTGAAGTTGTCTCTCTGTTTCGTGAAGTTTCTCTCTGTTTTCTGTTTGTGAAGTTGTCTCTCTGTTTCGTGAAGTTGTCTCTCTGTTTCGTGAAGTTGTCTCTCTGTTTCGTGAAGTTTTCTCTCTGTTTTGTCTCTGTTTCGTGAAGTTGTCTATCTGCTTCGTGAAGTTTTCTCTCTGTTTTGTCTCTGTTTCGTGAAGTTTTCTCACTGTTTCGTCAAGTTCGCGTGTTGTTTCCCGAGGTCCGATTCACTGTAGGGTGAAATAGTTGTCCTGTTAATAATGAAAGAAGCAGTGATGACGCTAGTCAAAACAGCTTAAAACAGTAACAAGCAAAGCAAAATGGATACAGAAAGAACATAATGTACATGCAAGAGCAGTAATGGTTTTGGAAAGGAATAGGGTACGAATACTTTTTTTTTCCTATTTCTCTGAGCATGCGACTTATATTCTCCATCTCTGTATTTCCCCCATTTTTTTTTTACCTCAGTAAGTAGATCGATGTACAACAGAGGTAAGATGCAGAATGTCTCAGGCAAAAGCAGCTTTCCAAAAAATGAAAAAGATACTGTGCAATTCATTTTTGACAACAGAAACAAGAAGAGTTCTTAAATGTTATGTAAAGCCAGTCTTGACATATGGATGTGAATCATGGAGAATAGGACAACAGACACGAAAATCACTGGCGGCTGTAGAAATGTGGTTTCACAGAAGAATATTGAGAATACCATGGACAGCTAAGCAGAGTAATGAAAATGTTATAAAAGAGGCCACAGCAAAAAGGGAGCTAATATAAAATATTAATAAAACAAAACAATCATCATTTTGTGGTCATGTAATGAGAATGGAACAGCTGGAATATATTGTAACAACTGGGAAAATTGAGGGACGAAGAGATAGAGGGAAGCAAAAAGAAAAGATAGCGTAAGAGAATGACTTGGCTCAAGGTAAACAACAGAATGATAAATAATTGTCGAGATCGAAAGGTGTGAAGATATATGATCACCTATGCCAGCAGGAACGGTACTTGGTGATGATATTTCCCCCGGCAGACAAAATAGGTGTCATTCCCACCGTAGCGGTGACATTGTATGTCATGTAACCGTGTCATCTTGCATCAACATTTTTCTTTCTCCATCTCTCGTCAAACTCACACCATATCCTCCATAGAGCTCGTCTCCAGATAATTATGCTACGATCATCATCATCATCATCATCATCATCATCATCATCATCATCATCATTGAGTGACGCTCCGCATCCTAGGTTGGCTACCATGGAGTGTCATTCCACTTTGACTCTTGCTTTGCTGGTGCACGTTGTCATAGGTTGACTTGTCCATCTTTTGATGTTACTCGTTCACGTTAATCATGGTCTGTACCTGTCCTTTTACCTCGTATTTTCCCTTCCAAGAGTATTTTTAGTAGGCTACTGTGACTTTTAACATGCCTCAAAAATATCATTTGTCTTGTTTGAATTGTGTTTAGCAGTTCTCTTTTCAGTTTTAGTTGTTTCAAAACTTCATCGTTTATTTTCTTTTTTTCCATTCAATTTTCCTATTGTCTATAAATCCCCATTTTAATAGCTTCAATTTTATATTCTGTTTTCTTGTCTAATATCCATGTTTCTGCACCATACATGCATATTGAAAAAATATTATATTTTGCTATTCTTAGTTTTAACCCTGGTGCTATTTATTTCGTTGTTAGTACATTTCTCATGCATTAAAAAAACTCTTATGGTACTGTATGTATCCAGCATATACAATTATTCCTGTTTTCTCAATATTTAGCAACAAGTTCCCTGGAATGTAAATCGCTCCAAAGTGAACATCTTTATTCTTCAACCCACACAAATCCTCTTAACCCCACTCAGAGCCCCAGAAAACAGGATAAACGTCACGAAATAGGAAAACAAGTTGTAGGACAGACGCTAACTCCAATTCAATCAAGTGGACGCATATCGATTTCAAGTTAGGTCAAGGCTATTTTTATCTCAGCAAAAATGCAGAACCTGTACACTACGCAAATACTGAACCGTACAGATCTGCTTCATCTTCTGTGTTCACCATAAGACGTCAATATTAGTAGATACGTCAGCTCAAAGCTAGTAACTGCTCCCTATATCTTCTTCTTTCTTCTATTCTTTTCTCTTTTTCACTGATACCGAAAGTGTCGTTCTTGACCTGCTCGAACTGTCTGAATTAGTGATTTTCCTTTGTTGTTACATGTCTGTATCACTGCATCTATCCATCTTCTTCTGGGTCTTCCTCTTGGTCTTTTTCCATGCATTCTTGAGAAGAACGCCCTTGATGGTCATTGGTGAGGATTCATTCTGACCAGGTGGCCCACCGATTTAAGTTGTTGTTGCTCTCTATATTTTTGGCAAGGTTTTATTCCTATCATTTTTCTTATGGTTTCATTTGGTATTCTATCTCTTGTGTGTTGTCTTTTACTTTTCTCAAGCATCGCATCTCACATGTATTGATCTTTCTTAAATGATCATGGTATATAACATGAAGGGTCAAGGCAAAGAAGTCCACATAAATTTGGTTCTTTGGTTATGGAAGGCCCCGGTATCACTGCAAACGAATTAAAATCCATAGTTGCTCAACCGTCCGTGCCAGCGTAATCATCCGACTTAATATCTCATCCCCCAACAAAGAAAGGTAACTGTAGTCCCCATTATAGCAGTCTCAGCACACGCCAAAAGACATAAGGCGAAACCGCGCAGAAAGTGAACACAGCCAACTGTTCCCTGTCAAACGATATCATCATTCATCGTAAACAATTGGAATATCGAAGCATGATAAAAACGGATGAGACACCCAACTCACGGTGTGCACAGAGCACGTAACTCAGTAGCTCCTGCAAACAAGCCGGACTTGAAATATGAGGAAACTGCAACAAGGAACACTTTTCATGCATAGCCTTCAATTGTTCCCGCCGCCTATCCACCATATACCGGAAGTTCACGTCGTCTTGAAAATGATGATCGTCGTATTTTTTAAAAAATAAATAGCGCTTAATGATGTTAGGCCATTGTCGTTGACTCCAATTCCGAACATGTAGACAGACACACAGTTAGTCGTCAGATTATCCCCGTCGCACATCAAATAACAGACCGTAAGATTAGCGCACGGCCGGTCTAGGGATTTACGATGAGCCATTACCATGCACATAAATGCATCAAAATGCGAAGCTTCATTGAACCTAGCAGTTAGGAGACATGAAAAATATACATATATATATATATATATATATATGTGTGTGTGTGTGTGTGTGTGTGTGTGTGTGTGTGTGTGTATGGTATTGGTAAAGCTTCACGTAACAAGTGGACACCAGAAATCAGAACGATGTTTCGGCGCAGAAGCCTTCAACAGGAACAAACATACAACACACGTATAAATATGAATTTAAAATTAAAATTAAATAATCATAAAAAAAATCA
Organism: Megaustenia siamemsis; assembly: GCA_032433765.1. NCBI lineage: Eukaryota > Metazoa > Mollusca > Gastropoda > Stylommatophora > Ariophantidae > Megaustenia > Megaustenia siamemsis. The sequence goes on along the minus strand of JAVIAB010000145.1, from coordinate 36,556,922 downwards.
TAAATAAATAAACTTAATACATAATTTAAAAAAAAATAAAATATATAAAATTTGTATTCAGAATGTGTCTTTGCACATATACCGGAAGTTCATGTCCTCCTGAAAATTATGATCGTCATATTTTTTTTTTTTTATGCACAGCGCTTGATCATGTTAGGCCATCGTTGTTGACTCCAATTCCGAACATATAGACACACAATTAGTCGTTAGATCATCCCCGTCGAACATCAAACAACAGACAATAAGATTAGCGTCAGGCCGGTCTAGGGATTTACGATGAGCCATTACGATGACGTAGTACACACCAGATCTTAAATCTCCGACTAAGTGAAGCACAGTGAAAACAATATCACATATTCACTATTCAATGCGTGACGGGGCACTTTACTTTTTTTTTTACTATGTTTACATTGGTAGCCGCGATAAAGGCCCATTGGTTAATGATCTAGACTACATAGGATAAGTGGTCCGTTTCGATCCTGATGGGCGGCTTCCGAGTTCACCCAGCCACATAGGTAGCAGATTTTTTTCTGGGAAAGTAAAGCGGCACGGGCGTAATACCGACCACATTATCCCTAAAATCATGTGCGGAAGGTCTATAAAATTATGATCACTAACACAATATTCCCTACACGCAACTTGGCGTGACGGGTTCTTTACTTTACTTACTAAGAACAATTATATTATTTACACAAATAATTACTATTACTATTACAATTACTACACTACTTCGTTTAATACTGCTCCTAATAGTATTTATTATTAATATTAGTGATTTCATTATTGTTTTCATTGTGCTTCACTTAGTCGGAGATTTCAAATTCACGATTTCTTTAATGCTTCTACTTTTTCTTTTCTCTTTTCACTGATACCTAAAAGGTGTCGTGGTTATATCATTTGTCGTTCTTGACCTGCTCGAACTGTCTGAATTAGTGATTTCCCTTTGTTGTTACATGTCTCTGTCATGCATCTATCCCTCTTCTTCTGGGTTTCCTCTTGCTCTTTTTCCATGCATTCTCGAGAAGAACGCCCATGAGGGTGATTGGTGAGGATTCATTCTGACCAGGTGGCCAAACCATTTAAGTTGTTGTTGTTCTATATATTCTTGGCAGGGTTTTGTTCCTACCATTTTGCTTATGGTTTCATTTGGTATTCTATCTCTTCATTCACTTCCGGTGTGTGACTGTGCCGGCAACACGATGGGCAATTTTTGATGGGAGCCAAATTTAAATTATAAATGAATTTCATTCTTCTTCTTCTATTCTTCCTCTGCTGCCGTTGGCGTCGAGGGGAGAAACAATATGCGATTCTTTGCTCTTCTGTTGGCCTCTTCTGATGTTATCCCTCCTAGTGACTCTAGTATTCCCTTTATCCATCTCTTTCTCGGTCTTTCTCTTAATCTGACGTTTTCGTAGCGTTTGTTTATGGCTCTTTGATTCATTGTTAGTTCTTTTTGTCTTGTTATGTGGCCGAACCAATTTATCTGTTGTTTCTTTATGTATTCGATTCGATGAATTTCATTGCCCGTAGTAAAAAGAAAGTCAAGCGTGTTTTTCGAACGTATTTCTTTAATTAAGCACACGAAATACATGTTACCAAGTCCGATGTTATATGATCGCTGCGCCATTCTCTCCAGTTCTAACATTAGTCCTATTTGCCCGTGTGTGCATTTCCTTGCCTTCGGCTCTATCTAGTCCTTCTTCAAGGCAGCAATTTCCTTTTCAATTAGTAAACTTACCCTTAGGTATCATCCCTTTCCGTGATAAGGAATGGTGTCTACCCATCTTGATGTATTGGTGCAAGGAGAAATTTAAAAAAATATATCGAAAAAAAGAAGTAAACACTGTATGATTAAAGCTTTACGTAATAACTGAATGACACAAATTAGAGCAACGTTTCGACGCATTGGACCTTCAGCAGGATCCAACACACACACACACCCCCACCCACAGATATGTATTTAAAGCAAAAAAAAATAAATATATTAATTTTTTTATTTTTTATTATTTAATTATTTTTAATATTGTTCTATTATTTGTGGTTATTATCTATTCATTTTTGTTTGTTTTAAATACATATCAGTGTGTGTGCAGCCCGTTCGTTCCTGTTGAAGGCCTATTGCGCCGAAACGTTTTTCTAACTTGTGTCGTCCACTTATTACGTAAAGCTTTCACCATACCGTTTTTTTTTTCTTTCTTGTTTATCTATATAAATTTTTTTCATTTTTCCATACAATTAGATTTACCGCAGCTTAGCACTTTTATGCATTTCTTTGTCTTGACCCTAATCGTTTAGGTTCAGTTCTTTCACTCTTGCTTTTCTTCTTGTTCTCTTTTACTTTTTCTCTCTCTATTTCTTTCACCCTGTCATCCTCCCCCCTGTTACTCCCTCCCTCTCTCTGTCTCTCTGTCTCTCTCTCTCTCGTTTTTCCCTTTCCCTTCTTTTCACCTTCCTTGTCTTTCTCTTTACTTAAATGTTTCTTAATTTCCTTATCTCCCTCTGCCTCTATTTATTTCGTATCTCCCTTTATCTCTCCTTTCTCTTTATCTGTATCTATCTGTATCTATCTGTATCCCTCTGTTTCTCCCTCTTTCCTTTTTTTCTCTTTTTGATTCTTTCTCAAAGTTCTCAAACAGGTCAAAGCACAAAAAGGGAACTCCTAAAAATTATCAGAAAGTAACAATCAACATTTTTCGGGCACATCATGAGAAGAGGAAAGTTGGAATACTTGGTTTGCCAGCAAAATAAAAGGAAAGAGAGATCGCGGACGACAAAGAGAGAAAATACTGGATAGCTTGGTGTCATGGCATGGAAAACAGTCAACAACAGAACTCATACGATGTACTGTAGATAGAAGATTGTGGTAGGACATGATCACCTACGCCAACCGGTATGGCACATGATGATGATGATTCTTTCTCATTCCCGCCTCAATCACTCTCTGACCTTCTCTCTCCCTCATTCTCACTCCCGCCCCTTCTCCTTGGCCCACTCATATCATTAGTTATATTGAGCAAATAAATACTGTAAAACATCCATAAACAACTTACCCGAAATCAAGCCGAATTAAACGCAAAAACTACGCCCACTAATAGATAGATGTGAGACGTACACGGCGCTAATAAGACTAATCATCCATCATAGAATTAAAGGGTTGAGTGGATAGCATATATTGGTTGTGTCAGAATGGGTTTAACCTTATTTCTACAGGGCTGCATGCAGATTCGTAAGACAGACATTGCAATGAATTTAATGAGGCGTAACTTATTAGAAGTAGACTGTGTAAAGATGTGACATGCAATGTAAATATGACATTATGCGTTTACATTTGTTTGGATTATAGTTGGATGTAAAGTTAAAATATAGTTGGAACATAGGTAAGGTTGTTAATTGTATATATATAGTTAGAATTATCATATAGATGGGAATTTAGATAAAGTGATATACATGTTAGTGATATATCATCTAATATCATCAGTAATCCAGAAAAGACGTTGAATATAATATATTGGACATGTGATGAGAAGAGATAATAACCGAATAGCAAAGCTAGCACTCAAGTGGGAAACAACCGGTAAGAGGAAAAGAGGCCGATCGAGAGAAACACTGAGAGAGCATTGATTAGAGCGGCAAAGACAGCAGAAATATGCTCCTTCAATGAGATCGAGAATCTAGCACAGAACAGGTCTTCTCCAAGAATTCTTTGGTCTTCCACTTTGTCTTTTCCCCTGGGGATTTCAAAAAGGACCTGTTGTGTAATACTCTCAGTTGGCTTCCGTAGTGTGTGTCCTATCCAGCGCCATCGTCTTCGCTGTATCTCTTTATCCACTGGTATTTGACTGGTACATTTCCATAATTCTATGTTTGTGATTTTGTCCTGCCATTTCCATCCTTTTATTCAACGTAAGCATCATTAATAAAAGTCTGTATCTTCATGATTGTCAATTTTGTTGTTCTCCATGTTTCACAGCCATATAATAGGACTGACTTAACACTAGAGTTGAAAATATGTGTTTTTTTGTATTTGATCAGAGAGGCAAAGGCAGCAGACATCTGCTCCCTCAATGATATCGAGACGCTTGCATAGAACAAAGACAAATGGCTAGATTTGATAAAAAGATCTTTGCAAGGATTGAGACTGCTAGAAAGAACATTTCTAAACAGGCAAAGAGTATCCGAATCCATGCTCTATGGGCCGATTACAACTCGAAAGGATAGATAGATAGATAGATAGATAGATAGATAGATAGATAGATAGATAGATAGATAGATAGATAGATAGATAGATAGATAGATAGATAGATAGATAGATAGATAGATAGATAGATAGATAGATAGATAATGTCATCAGTAGTGGCGGTTTTTGTTTAGACTGACAAGGCTTCGCGGTTCACCCTGCCTCTAATAATGGGTATATATTTTTTCTGGAAAGTGAAGGCGACCTGACGTGATACCGACCACATCACCTACAAATGTGCCGTGGTCATAAAAAAATATGGTCACTAACACCATATTCCCAATAGGCCTAGCAAGGCGTGGAGGGAACTTTTACTTTTTTTTTTTACTTTATCGGTTAAATGTAGCTCGACGGAGATTAATATATTTTGGGGAGGACATTAATGTAGCTAGTAAAATTAAAATAGTAAAGTGCCCCGTCACGCCAAGTAGCGTATATGGAATATGGTGTTAGTGAGCATCATTTTTATAGACCTTCGGCACATGATTTTTGGGGTAATGTGGTCGGTATTACGCCAATGCCGCTTTACTTTCCCAGAAAAAATTCGGTAACCATTTAAGGCTAGGTGACCCCGGAAACCGTCGGCTGGGAACGAACCTTACCTCTTGTCCTTTGTAGTCCAGTTCATCAATCAATGAGGTCCCTATTAATGTAGCTAGACGGAAGATTAATATATTTTGGGGAGAATATTAATGTAGCTAGATTTAACATATCGATGAATAACGTTTTATAATTAATGTGTTAGTGGTAATGTAGTTAGAATTAATATACCTTGATAAGATTAGTCATATTCAGTGCAGTAATGCAAATCAGGCATTAGGACAGCTAATCCCTTTCATTCAACACAAGACTGTGCCGATCAGGACAATGAAACTTTATACAAAACATGTCCTTCATCATGCCATGTTACCAGTTCCAAACATGGACACTCACAACAATCCAGAAATAAAGTTAGTCCCTACGGGAATAAGGTTTTTTGAGATAAAGTAAGAAACATATAATTAAGCAAAGATACACGGGATCATCATCATCATCATGTGCCATACCGGTTGGCGTAGGCGATCATGTCCTACCACAATCTCCTGTCTACAGTGCATCCTATCAGTTATGTTGTTGACTGTTTTCAATGCCATGACACAAAGCTATCCAGTATTTTCTCTCTTTGTCGTCCGCGATCTCTCTTTCCTTTTATTTTGCCAGTTGTAATCAAGTATTCCAATTTTATTCTTCTCATGATGTGCCCGAAGAATGTTGATTGTTACAAGGGATAGTGAATTAATATATAAAAAATACCAAAATATTGGCAATAATAAAAGGAAACACAAAATTAGCATAAAAAGACAATAATATTGCAAATAATAAAGGAAATTAAGTCTCATTATATTTCCAATATTATTGTCTGTTTGGATATTACATTACAATGTAGTATAGAGTATATTACAAGAAAATCAGTGGCGTCTGTAGAAATGTGATTATACAGAAGAATGTTGAGAATACCATGGACAGCTAAGAAAAGTAATGAAATCGTTCTAAAAGAGGCCAAAGCAAAAATAGAGCTAATTTCCAATATTAGGAAGAAACAATCATCATTTGTTGGCCATGTAATGAGAAGGGAACAGTTGGAATATTTTGTAACAAATGGGAAAATTGTGTGACGAAGAGATAGAGGGAAGCAAAGATAAAAGATACTAAACAGCTTAAGAGAATGGCCTGGCAATAGGTAAACAAACGAAATTATAAATAACTGTGGAGATCAACAGTTGTGGAGGGACATTATCATCTACGTCTGCAGACACTTGATGATGATATAGTGTATTTGTTTACTTATCAGTTTATATGTGTGTGGTCCACCGTTCCCGCTGAAGACCTATTGAGCCGCAATATTTGATTGCGTTGTCCTTCACTCTTCTAAATCTGTAGCCATGCCTGTTTTTTTTTCCCCTTTTAACATTGCTCTACCATCGTTCTACCATTGCTCTACCATCCCTCTACCATACTCTACATTGTTACCATTGTTCTACCATTGCTCTACCATTGTTCTACCATTGCTCTACCATTGTTCTACCATTGCTCTACCATTGTTCTACCATTGCTCTACCATCGTTCTACCATTGCTCTACCATCGTCTACCATTGCTCTACCATTGTTCTACCATTGTTCTACCATTGCTCTACCATTGTTCTACCATTGCTCTACCATTGTTCTACCATTGCTCTACCATTGTTCTACCATGCTCTACCATCGTTCTACCATTGCTCTTCTACCATTGCTCTACCATCGCTCTACCATTGTTCTACCATTGCTCTACCATTGTTCTACATTGCTCTACCATCGTTCTACCATTGCTCTACCATCGTTCTACCATTGCTCTACCATTGCTCTACCATTGTTCTACCATTGCTCTACCATTGTTCTACCATTGCTCTACCATCGTTCTACCATTGTTCTACCATCGCTCTACCATTGCTCTACCATCGCTCTACCATTGCTCTACCATCGCTCTACCATTGTTCTACCATTGCTCTACCATCGCTCTACCATTGCTCTACCATCACTCTACCATTATTCTACCATCGCTCTACCATCGCTCTACCATTGTTCTACCATTGCTCTGCCATCGTTCTACCATTGTTCTACCATCGCTCTACCATTCTTCTACCATTGCTCTACCATTGCTCTACCATCGTTCTACCATTGCTCTAACATCCCTCTACCATTGCTCTACCATTGTTCTACCATTGTTCTACCATTGTTCTACCATTGCTCTACCATTGATCTACCATCGCTCTACCATTGTTCTACCATTGCTCTACCATCGTTCTACCATTGTTCTACCATTGCTCTACCATTGCTCTACCATCGCTCTACCATTGTTCTACCATTGCTCTACCATCGTTCTACCATCGCTCTACCATCGCTCTACCATCGCTCTACCATTGTTCTACCATTGCTCCACCATCGCTCTACCATTGCTCTACCATTGTTCTACCATTGCTCTACCATTGTTCTACCATTGCTCTACCATTGTTCTACCATTGTTCTACCATTGCTCTACCATTGTTCTACCATCGCTCTACCATTGCTCTACCATCGCTCTACCATTGCTCTACCAGCGCTCTACCATTGTTCTACCATTGCTCTACCATCGCTCTACCATTGCTCTACCATTGCTCTACCATTGTTCTACCATTGCTCTACCATTATTCTACCATCGCTCTACCATTGTTCTACTATTGCTCTACCATCGTTCTACCATTGTTCTACCATCGCTCTACCATTGTTCTACCATTGCTCTACCATCGCTCTACCATTGCTCTACCATTTTTCTACCATCGCTCTACCATCGTTCTACCATCGCTCTACCATTGTTCTACCATCGCTCTACCATCGCTCTACCATTGCTCTACCATCGCTCTGCCATTGCTCTATCATCGCTCTACCATTGTTCTACCATTGCTCTACCATCGCTCTACCAATGTTCTACCATTGCTCTATCATCGCTCTACCATCGCTCTACCATTGTTCTACCATTGCTCTATCATCGCTCTACCATCGCTCTACCATTGTTCTATCATCGCTCTACCATCGCTCTACCATCGCTCTACCATCGCTCTACCATTGCTCTACCATCGCTCTACCATTGCTCTACCATCGCTCTACCATTGTTCTACCATTGCTCTATCATCGCTCTACCATTTTTCTACCATTGCTCTACCATCGCTCTACCATCGCTCTACCATTGCTCTATCATCGCTCTACCATTGTTCTACCATTGCTCTACCATCGCTCTACCATCGCTCTACCATCGCTATACCATTGCTCTACCATTGCTCTACCATTGCTCTATCATCGCTCTACCATTGTTCTATCATTGCTCTACCATCGCTCTACCATTGCTCTATCATCGCTCTACCATTGTTCTACCATTGTTCTACCATTGCTCTACGTTCGCTTTACCATCGCTCTACCATTTTTCTACCATCGCTCTACCATCACTCTACCATTGCTCTACCATTGTTCTACCATTGCTCTACCATTGTTCTACCATTTTTCTACCATCGCTCTACCATCGCTCTACCATTGCTCTACCATTGTTCTACCATTGCTCTACCATTGCTCTACCATCGTTCTACCATCGCTCTACCATCGCTCTACCATTGTACTACCATTGCTCTACTATTGTTCTACCATTGCACTACCATCGTTCTACCATTGCTCTACCATTGTTCTACCATTGCTCTACCATTGTTCTACCATTGCTCTACCATTGTTCTACCATTGCTCTACCATCGCTCTACCATTGTTCTGCCATTGCTCTACCATTGTTCTACCATTGCACTACCATTGTTCTACCATTGCTCTACCATTGTACTACCATTGCACTACCATCGTTCTACCATTGATCTACCATCGCTCTAACATCGCTCTACCATTGCACTACCATTGTTCTACCATTGCACTACCATTGTTCTACCATTGCACTACCATCGTTCTACCATTGATCTACCATCGCTCTAACATCGCTCTACCATTGCACTACCATTGTTCTACCATTGCACTACCATTGTTCTACCATTGCACTACCATTGTTCTACCATTGCCCTGCTATCGCTCTACCATTGCTCTACCATCGCTTTACCATCGCTCTACCATCGATCTACCATTGCTCTAGCATTGTTCTAACATTGTTCTACCATTGCTCTACCATCGCTCTACCATTGCTCTTCCATTGCTCTACCATCGCTGTACCATTGCTCTACCATTGATCTACCATTGTTCTACCATTGGTCAGCCATTGTTCTACCATCGCTGTACCATTGCTCTACCATTGATCTACCATTGTTCTACCATTGATCTACCATTGCTCTACCATCGCTCTACCATCGCTCTACCATTGCACTACCATTGCTCTACCATTGCTCTACCATCGCTCTCCCATTTTTCTCCCATTACTCTCCCATTGCTCTACCCAAGCTCTACCCAAGCTCTCCCCAAGCTCTACCATGGCTCCCTGCCCAAAAGAAAGCTCTTAGACGATACATCAGCTTTACAGAACAATGGTTCAGGAAAGAAAGAGTCTTAGACTCGTTAACTTACATCTCTATTAGCAATGACAATGTATACTCTTATAAAGTTTAAGAAAACTGTTACGGACACGTTATATTATCTGTGGTTTTGCTAAAACAGTTCTACAGGCAACAGTCACAACTTAAAACGGTGAAAGAGGAAGCCGTGGGAAGATAATATTAGAGAAAGGACTGGATTAATCTTTGATACATTTTAGAAAGCAATCTTTGGTGGACTAGTTGGTCTCGCGGCAAGACGCTGGCCTCGCGACAGAGAGGTTTTTGGTTCAAATCCCGGCTGCACGAGTTGGGGTTTTTATTTCTGATTTCTCTCTCCACCTCCGGTCTGAACAGCGAGGCCCGGCTTGAAACTTCAATTACTCATGGACGGAAAAAAAAAATATGAGCACCTCCGAAGACGGAGTTATCTGCTTGTGCAGCGAAGGAACCCTGTGCACATGGCTGCCAGTGGAAAACGGATTAACACGCATAACTCAGTTGCTAGTTTCTAGGGTCTTCGTCAGAGGTCAGAGCTGCCGAACACAAAAAATAAAAAAAAGCAATCTTCAGTCTTGAAGGTGATCGAGATGATGTGAACGAGATGATGTGAACGAGATGATGTGAACGAGATGATGTGAACTAGAGGATGTGAACGAGATGATGTGAACGAGAGGATGTGAACGAGATGATGTGAACGAGATGATGTGAACGAGATGATGAAGTGTGGCCAGTGCTCCATCGATCGCCAAGATTTCTGAACTAATGAATGAATGACTGATTCAGTGAATGAATGAATGATTCTGTGACTGACTGAATGATTCAGTGAATTAATGAAATAATGATTCAGTGGATAAATAAAAAAGAACATTTCTGCGAAGTTTACTTTTACTTCACAGTTGAAGGAATAGACCTGGAGACCGTTGAGAACTACAACTACCTTGGACATACTATAGGGTGTCTCTTTAATGACTGTGCATTTTTTGTTGTTGAAATAATTACGCACCTAAATTTTATCTATGTATGACGTAATAGTTCAAGCACCATTTACGTGTTCATTTAAACATCACTGCTACATGATAGATCTGGCTTACAATGGTGTTAACGATTGAAGAAAGAGTATTTATAGTGGAGCATGTGTTCCGTAACGGCGGCAAGTATTCGAATGGGGTTGTTGAACAATTTGTGAATAGATTTCCTGAAACACCAGTGCCTCATCGAAATACTGTGAGTAATTTAATAATCAAATTTCAAAACACCGGTAGTGTACATGATGTTAGCCGTCCTGGTAGACCATCTGTTCTTGAAGTAACATCTCTCAACATCCAGGACAGCATTCTAATGAGTCCTGGCAAATCAATAAGAAAGCTGGCCCAACAAGTACACAAATCAAGCAGTACTGTTCATAGAGTTCTGAAAAAAAAAATTAAAGTTACATCCGTACAAATTTTCCGTCGTTCCTCAATTAAAAGAATTAGATCACCAATCCAGAATTAATTATTGTATGTGGTTTGAGAATTTTCTAGCCCAAGAAGGTGAGGAAATCCTTGATTTCACTTTCTTCACAGATGAAGCATGGTTCCATTTGTCTGGGTACGTGAATAGGCAGAATGATCGTCTTTGGAGTGATGAAAATCCACATGCATTGCACCCAGTGCCTCTCCACGATCATAAAGTAGGAGTGTGGTGTGCAATGAGTCGTCAGCGGATAATCGGCCCAATTTTCTTCTATGACACAATAAAATCAGAAAGATACAGGATTAACATACTGGAGCGATTCGTATCCCAACTTTCTGAGCCAGAAATTGAAAAAGCTTGGTTTCAACAAGATGGCGCAACTGCTCACACTGCTGTAAAATCACTGGAATTTATATATGAAATTTTTGCTAATCGTATAATCTCTCGCGGAATTTGGCCTGCACGGTCTTCTGATCTTACTCCCATGGACTACTATCTCTGGGGTGAACTGAAAGGAAAAGTGTACGAAAACAATCCCCACACACTCGATGAGCTACAGGTTTTAATCGCCAAAAACATTAATAATGTTACACAGCCCATACTGCGTAAGGTTTTTGACAATATGAAAAAACGTATCAATATTTGCCAACTAAAACGTGGTGGATATTTCGAATACCTTTTGTGAATAGTGATGTTATATGTTTAACTTTACCGAAAAAGGAACAAGCTACAGCAGTACATGATGCGGGATTTACATAAATAAACTGGAACAACTAGATTTTCAAATAATGCACAGTCATTAAAGAAACACCCACCGATCTGGAAGACCTTCAATTTCACAAGACCAAATTATGGAACTCCAAGACAGAATTACAATGAGTCCAAATGCATCTTTAAACCACTTGTCTCAACAGGTGCAAATATCTAAGAGTTCTGTTCACAAGGTTTTAAGAAGTGAACTACACTATCGTCCATACAAATTAACTGAAGTGTCTCAACTCCAAGAAAGAGAGCATGTGGTTTCAGAATTTTATTTATGAACATGGCGCTGCCATCCTTGACGTCACTTTTTTCACTGATGAGGCCTGGTTTCATTTATCCGGTTATGTGAACAGTCAGAACAATCGGCTGTGGAGCAGTGCATGAATTTCATCAAGTGCCGCTTTACGATCAAAAAGTCGGAGTGTGGTGCGCTATAAGTCGTATGCGGATAATAGGACCTATATTTTTTAATGAAACAATAAATGCAGAACATTACCGTACTTTAATTCTGGAACCGTTCATAGCACACCATACAGAACGGGAAATTAAGGAATCCTGGTTTCAGCAGGATGGGGCAACAGCACACACAGCCACAACAACACTCAATTATTTAGAAAGCATATTTGCAAATCGCATTATTTCACGTGGAATCTGGCCTGCTCGTTCACCAGATCTAACACCCCCAGATTATTATCTGTGGGGGGGGGGCATTGAAGGGGAAAGTTTATGAAAATAATCCGCAGACAATTAATGACCTAAAGACTGAAATAGTAGACAAGATTAAACAAATATCACCAGACATTATTCTGAATGTTTTCGCAAATATGGAAAGACGAATCACGACATGTCTTGAGGCCCGTGGTGGACATTTTCAACATATGCTTTAGGCACTTTATTGTGTTAATACCAACATTACCCATTATAAGCTCGCCGATAGCAGTCAAGTATATTTGAATATTTTACAATTTGTGTGACGCATTAGTTAACCGCATTTCTGGTGACGTTTTTCTTCCGAGAGTAGAAATTCACTGCACTGCGACTTTAGAAACACCCTGTATAACCAGTGATGGAAAATGTACAACTGAAATAAACAAAAGATTAGGAATGGCAAAAAGTAATTTTAATGCCATGAAGAACATACTAACATCAAAACAAATAACAGCAGGGCTGAAACCAAGAATAGCAAAATGTTACATCTTCTCAATATTCCTGTATGGTGCAGTAACATGGACATTAGACAAGAAAACAGAACAGAAAATTGAAGCCCTTGAAATGTGGATTTATAGAAGAATAGGTAGAATTGGATGGAAAGAAAAGAAAACAAACGATGAAGTTTTAAGACAATTAAAAATAAAAAGAGAACTACTAAACACAATTAAGACAAGACAGATGAAATTTTTGGGGCATGTTAAAAGGCATAACAGACTACTAAAAGGAGGAATTGGAAAGGAAAATACAAGGTAAAAGAGGCAGACTAAGCCTAACATGGACGAATAACATCAAAAGATTGTCAAGTCAACCTAGGACAACCTGCATCATCAAAGCAAGTAACAGAGTGGAATGGCGATCCATGGTAGCCAACCTACTTTGCAGAGACGGCACTCGATGATGTTGATAATTACTTTTACTTCTATGTCTTCTATGAGATAAGCAAGCCACAGCGTTCTGGAATATCACTTTAGTGTCAACATGAGCAATGTCTATTTTTCATTAGAACGTTCTGCTGTTCTTATCTCAGTGCTCCAACAACTGTCACCCAGTGGCGAACGGTGAGTTCAAAACTTGAGGAACCCTGAACGTGAGACCTAACTGTTTGGTTTTACCTGATAATGTGCAACATAACTATTACTGCTACTTACGCCATGTAAAATAGTTTCTTAAATTATTTAATGAATTAATATAATTATAATTGCATTATATTTTAGTTATTTGCATTATGAATTATGTTTTAAAAAACATGGATTTGCTGTTAATTAACATCTCCTACCGTTTTGTCACAATCAATTTTTTTTGTCATTTTTAATAAAACACGTGGCGAAGTTATTATAAGTTGGTACCAAGAAAGGTTGCCTTCTAAATTTCACTACTTCTATATGTTTCGAAGGGTGTCCGGTTAGCGCAATCGATAGGCGGTTGGCTTACCACGGCAACAGCCGGGGTTCGTACCCTGGCGAGGACACCTGGGTTTTACTAATTCCCTAAAAATTAGTGGGAGCCGCGATAGCTCAGTGGTTAGTGAACTGGACTACTACGGACAAGGGGTAGGGTTCGATCCCAACCGACGGCTCCGGGTTCACCCAGCCTTAAATGGGTACCGGATTTTTTCTGGGAAAGTAAAGCAGCATGGGCGTAATACCGATCACATTACCCCAAAAAATCATGTGCTGAAGGTCTGTAAAATATAGGGTACACCATATTTCCCTATACGCCACTTGACGTATATGTTTATAATATGTTTATGTATAACTTTATATGTTTCGATAAAGATATAGAACTTCATCTTAGTAGCTCCTCGTCAGTAACGAGTAACGAGGATCTATTTGTAGAAAGAGCATACCTAGTTCTCATATACATTGCAAGGTCGAAAAAAAAATATTATTGTACGGTTGTAGTAGGTTTTTATCACCATAGATATTGAAACCTATTTATTAGTAACGACTTGACTTTTTTGAACGTATATCACGGCTATGCTAGGGAATACGGCGGTTCTTTGTAAAGTGACATGTAACTCATTAAGCATTGACTGTTACGTATTTTAAGATAAAATATAAGAGAAGCCGTAGCTTCCGTTACCTCCTCTGAATATCCGCTGCTGCTGCCAGGGTTACTGGATTAATGAATGAATGTTAATATGAATGAATGAATGGAAAAATGAATGAATTAATAAATTAATGAATGGAAAAATTTATGAATGAATGATTGAATGAATGAATAAATAAATGACTGAATGATTGAATGAACGCATGAATGAATGAATGAATTAATTAATTAGTGAGCGAGCGAGTGAATGAATGAATTAAGTAATTAATGATTTATTTATTCAATGAATGAATGAATTTTCTTTTACTTCTTTCTTTCCTTCTTCATTTGTCTTTCAGTGTCGAGAGAGATATCATTTGATGTCTTTTCCTCTTCTGTTTGTCTGTGCTGCTGTTATGTTTTCTAGTGTTTCTAACATTCCATTAACAATCTTTTTCGTGATCGGCCCTTGGATCTGATGTTCTCGCAACGTTTATTGAAGGCTTGATGTGTTATGCTTTAATCTCTCTGCCTTGTCACGTGGCCAAACTATTTTATCTCGTGTTTCTTTATATATTCTATGGCGGAGGCTATTCCTAGATTTTTTCTTAGTTCTTCATTTTTTATTTTATCTCTCAGCTTGTTTCCTGTCATTCGTCTAACACAATTCATCTCAGTAGAGGTTTTTTTTTTGTTTTACTGTTCTTGCATCTATGGTCCAGGACTGGCATTGGTAGCACAACGTTTGGATGAAGATTGTATTGCAGAGTGCCCGTTTTACCTCTAGAATTATTTCCCTGTTGGACAATAGTGGTGATAGCTGTCCAATGATTTGACAAGCTTGGATGCAATGAATATATGAATGAAAGAATGAGGAAGAAAACTTCTGTAAAGTCTACTTGTTATTTTATTATTTCTAAGTAATATGTCTAACACTAATACCACTATCACAGAATTATGGAAATGTACCAGTCAAATACCAGTGGATAAAGAGATACAGCGAAGACGATGGCGCTGGATAGGACACACACTGCGGAAGCCAACTGAGAGTATTACACAACAGGTCCTATTTTGGAATCCCCAGGGAAAAAGACAAAGACGAAGATCAGGGAATTCTTGGAGAAGACAGATAGAAGCAGAGATGAAGATGATGGGGAAGACATGGAATGATCTAAAAAAGAATCGCAAGAAACAGAACGACTTGGACAGTGTTTGTTGAAGACCTATGCTCCACAGGGAGCTGAAAGTTAGAAGAAGAACAACAACAAGTGATATGTAAACCAGAGTTCTGAAATGTCATTTTAGTTTCTATATTTTTCTTTGAGAAGCGTGTTTTCTTGTAGTTTTCGTTGTTCCCGTATCTGTCCTCATAGTCTCAATTCTTGTGTGTCACAGAAACTAACATTACGTGTAACATAAGTCGTCATTTGATTAGGAAACAGATAGACGAACCAATGCGTGTTGTTCAGATGCAGAGAACTTAGCTTAGACAGAGCTCTTTCTATCGATCGATAAAGTGATGGAGACGGGGATAGACAGACTTTATGCTGATGGAAAGATGAAAAGGATGTGTGCGAATGGAAGAATGAATAAAATGGCGTTGTTTCTTATTGATTGAGCGCGAGTGACAAGAGAGGACGAGCTTTGAGATCGAGGGTTGAAAATAAATGAGTGAAACACAAAAGAGTTAGAGACAAACGTGTAGTGTTTTGTTGAGAAAGCGGAGGTGAGGAGATGTAAGAGGAGTAAAAGTGGAGGTGAGGAGATGTAAGAGGGGTAAAGGCGGAGGTGAGGAGATGTAAGAGGAGTAAAAGCGGAGGTGAGGAGATGTAAGAGGAGTAAAAGCGGAGGTGAGGAGATGTAAGAGGGGTAAAGGCGGAGGTGGATTAGAGTGGTAAACAGATGGGGACAATGAGATAAGGATTACGTGATTATCAAATATAATCATATATAATCATATGTACTCTTGTGATGAGATTTTCTAAAATTAGCAACACAATTTAACAAATTATGTTTAACTTTATAAATGGTAGCAGTGTGGTTTATATGCACTTTTAGCAATGTTAATAAGTTGTTAACGTTTGGCTGCTGTTCTAAAAAAAAAAAGTAGAGCCGTATAAATAGTTAACATTTTACTACATTACTTTTCTATTTAAAAAAAAAATTAGAGCTGTTAAAAGTATTAGCATTTGACTACATTACCTTTCTAAAAATAGAACTGTATAAATTGTTAACATTTGACAACACTACTTTAAAAGAAAATGGAGTTGTATATATCGTTAACATTTTACTACATTACTTTTCTAAATTAAATAGAGGTGTATAAATTGTTAACAATTGACTATATTAGTTCACTAAAAATAAAACTGAGCTGTGTAAGATGTTAACATTTGACTGCATTATTTTTTCTAAAAATACAGCTGTATAAATTGTTAACATTTGACTACATTCATCATCATCATCATCATCATCAAGTGCCGTGCTTTCAAGCGTAGGTGATCATGTCTCTCTACAACTTTCGATCACGACAGTTATTTATTATTTCTGTTGACCTTCTGCCAAGCCATTCTCTTAACCTGTCTGGTATCTTTTCTCTTTGCTTCCCTCTATCTCTTCGTCCCTCAAATTTACCAGTTGTTACAATATATTCCAACTGTTCTCTTCTCTTTACATGGCCAAAAGATGATGATTGTTTCTTCCTAAATCATGAATTGACTACATTACTTTTAATGATAGTGTTTAGTAAACTTTCTCGTTAATGATTTTGAAATTCAGGAAGGAGACAAAGGTAGATCTATAGGGTGAGTTAAGTAATTAATATAAATGACCATACGCATATTGAAGGAGGTAAAGGTAGATCTATAGGGTGAGTTAAGTAAGTAACATAAATGACAATACGCATATTGAAGGAGGTAAAGGTAGATCTATAGGGTGAGTTAAGTAAGTAACATAAATGACCATACGCATATTGAAGGAGGTAAAGGTAGATCTATAGGGTGAGTTAAGTAAGTAACAGAAATGACCATACGCATATTAAAGGAGATAAAGGTAGATCTATAGGGTGAGTTAAGTAAATAACAGAAATGACAATACGCATATTAAAGGAGACAAAGGTAGATCTATAGGGCGAGTTAAGTAAATAACAGAAATGACCATACGCATATTGAAGGAGATAAAGGTAGATCTATAGGGTGAGTTAAGTAAGTAACAGAAATGACCATACGTATATTGAAGGAGACAAAGGTAGATCTATAGGGTGAGTTAAGTAAGTAACAGAAATGACCATACGCATATTGAAGGAGACAAAGGTAGATCTATAGGGTGGGTTAAGTAAGTAACAGAAATGACCATACGTATATTGAAGGAGATAAAGGTAGATCTATAGGGTGAGTTAAGTAAGTAACAGAAATGACAATACGCATATTGAAGGAGACAAAGGTAGATCTATAGGTTGGGTTAAGTAAGTAACAGAAATGACAATACGCATATTGAAGGAGACAAAGGTAGATCTATAGGGTGGGTTAAGTAAGTAACAGAAATGACAATACGCATATTGAAGGAGATAAAGGTAGATCTATAGGGTGGGTTAAGTAAGTAACAGAAATGATCATAAGCATATTGAAAGAGACAAAGGTAGATCTATAGGGTGAGTTAAATAATTAGCAGAAATGACCGTAATCATATTGGAGACAAAGGTAGATATATAGGGTGAGTTAAATAATTAGCAGAAATGACCATAATCATATTGAAGGAGACGCACTAGAAGATACTGACACGAACACTACTTTACTTCAGCGCTGAAAGATAACAGTGATAGTAAAGTAGGTAACTGAATCACATGACACGTAACTGTTGTCCAGATATGTAAAAATGGATGGTTTAGTAACAAATCTTAGTCAATAGCAATAGTAAGTTGTGTTTTAGTTTTCGTCTTTTGAAGATAACAATCTTTATTGGACAACTATCATCTCTCTGTCTTCTTTTCTCACCTTTTGGCATGTGTTGCAGCTGCTATGATGGAGACTACATGTGCCTTCATTTGTTTGGATCCTTCAATGAGATGAGTTTTAATTCGGATGATTCCACTGGCATGAGTGATTGAGCAATTATGGATTTTAATTCGTTTGCTGTGAAAACAGGGCCTTCTATCTATCTTTCGTTCGCTCGAAGTATTGTCTATATCAGCAATGTCGTTTCCTGTATAAATTTACTGTCTTTTGTAATTCTTGCAGTGGCCTATATAGTTTTGTCTGTAGTGTTGTTTCTATGGAGCAATGGATTTTCCTCAGTCTACTATATTCAGTGCAGTCTTGAAGTATGTGTTCAGCAGTCTGGGTGCCTGTCCACATGTACAAGTAGTTGATGTGCCGATCTTGAATTTTGTATACATGTGACTATGGAGTCGATTGTGTCCTGTTCTTAGGCGTATAATGATAACTTGTTCATATCTATTCATTATGAAAGGCATCCTGATTGGGGCTTGTGGTCCTCTGATGATTTGATTATCTGTTTCTTATGATGGTATGTCTGGTGTATCTAGTTGTGTGCCTGTTGAACCTTCCTTTGCCAACTGATCTGCTTTCTCATTTCCTGGTATTCCACAGTGAGACGGGATCCACTGCAGGGCAACCCTGTGGTGCTTGCAGAGTTCAGTCAATAAGGTCTGCAGATGTGGTAATTTTCTGGATTGTAGTGCCTGGAGTACTGATCTTGCATCTGTCAAAAACACTACAGGCTGTGGGCTAAGATTACTGTTCAGCAGCTTTTCTATTGCCAACTTTATTGCTTGTATTTCTGCATCATAATTGTGACAATATTTCCCTGTTGCTATTTTATTCATATCCCTAGTGTTATTTGGGTACTCTATATATGCACCTGCTCCCCCATTCTTTACTGCATTCTGTGCTGATCCATCTGTGTACACACGGATCCATAGGTCTTGTGGGTATTCTTCATCCAGGAAACTGAGAGTTATTGTTTTTCGCTGTAGACTATTTTGTTCCTCTTTGTCAACTATTCCTTTCACTTCTGTCCGTATTTGAACTGATAATCCTGATTCATCTGTCCAGGGAGTCTGTTCTGGTATGGGCAGAAGGGGTTTAACAACTCTTGGCATGTCTGGTGTTTGTCTACTAATACGCTTGGCTTGGTGGATAAAGCTGCTTCTCTTAAGTCGTCCCAATGCAAGAATTTGGAATCTGTCCTTCATTGGATGTCTAGGCATGCATACACATTTTTTCTGCCTGTATCAGCACCTTTGTGTCTCTCCGTTCTCTCAGTGCTGGTATCCTCCACAATTTCTCCATCTCCAATATTGGTGTTGATTTCATTGCTCCTGTGATGACCCTAAGTGCCTGGTTTTGTACTTTATCCAGTTCTTGCAATGTGGTGTTTGATGCTGAGTACCATGCGGATGATCCATATTCTAAATGTGGGCGTATACTCTGTTGGTAAACTTTACTGAGTATTTTCCCACTCGCACCCCATGTGGTTCCACACAACTTTCTTAGAATAGCCAATTTCCTCCTTGCTTTTTGGGTTGGCTTATTTATCTGCTGTTTCCAAGATAGTTTGTTATCAAATGTAACTCCGAGATATGTAGCTTGTATGTCTTCTTTCACAGGCTCATTGTTTATGTAGATGGCTCCTGCTTTTTGTTTTGGGGAGAGTGTGAAAAGTGTAGTACTGCATTTGTCTGTATTGATGCTGATACACCATCTATTTGTCCATGAATTCAGTGCATTCATAGCTCTTTGTAGCAATTTGGAGGCCACTGTTGCATACTCCTCTGTGCACCACATTACCAAGTCATCTGCATACATTGCCACTTTGATGCCATGTGGTAGTTCAGTAACTAGGTCATTGATGTAGATCAGAAAAAGTGTTGGAGATAGTACCCCTCCTTGTGGAACGCCCTGGCGCAATAACACCTTCTTACTCTTAAGACCATCCAGTTGCACTCTGGCTCTCCTGTTATGCAGGTATGCTTTGACCCATTTGTACATCCTGCCATTTACTCCATAATTTCTCAGTTTCTTCAAAAGCCCTTCCTTCCATACCTTATCAAATGCTTTCTTTAGGTCTATCCATGCTGCTAGTACCAGTTTCTTTTCTTGAAACGCATCTTCAATTTCCTGGGAAAGATAGGTTGCTTGATCTTCGGTAGAGTAACACTGTCTAAAGCCTGCTTGTTGTGGGACAAGGAGATTTTCACTTTCCAGGTACCACTGCAGTCTGAGATTGATTATACGTTCCATTGTTTTACACAAACAGCTTGTAAGGCTGATTGGTCTATAGCTGGATGTCATTGAACCATCTTTTCCTGGCTTTAGTAATGGTATCATAATTGCTTCTCTCCATGCCTGTGGCACTCTACCTGTGATCCAGCAAATGTTGTAGATCTGCAGTAGTTTTGCTTTAGCTGTAGTTCCCAAGTTCTTAATCATTTCATTGGACACTCCATCATTGCCTGGTGACTTTTTCATTTTTAATTTGGATATTGCCAGCTCTAGCTCTCTTTGTGTAATGGGTGTTTCCATTACTTCATGTGTGGTCTCTTCTTGTCTTGCATTTTGTTGTTTTAAACGGGTCTCTTGTCGTTTTTCTAGGCTAATTTCAATATTATTGTCATTTGCAAAGGAGTCTGCAAAGTAATTTGCTGCATGTTTACCTGTTAGAATGTTTCCATCCTTCTTCAGTGTAATTTTGGTGTTCCTTTCTGTACCCTCATCATTCAGCTGTTTTACAAGCTTCCACACTTTTCTTGTGTCTCGTTCAAGATTCAAGGACTCTGTTTTCTCTTTCCAGCTTCTCCGTCTGGCTTGTAGTTTAGCCCGTTGAAATTTGGTTTTAGCATGCTGGCAGTTGTTGTGGTGTTCTTGGCAAGGGTTATTTTCTGCTTGCTTTCGAGATGTTTCCATGTCATTGTGCAGTTGCTCTAGCTCACTACTCCAGTATGGTTTGTAGTGTTTCCGTGCCCCTCTAGGTATTGTTTCACTGGCAGCTTGTATTATTAGTCTACTGAATTCATCAACTATTTTGTTGATGTCTCTATCTGTATTTATATCTTTAGTCAGTACACTGGTGTAGTGTTGATACATTTTCCAGTCTGCCTTTTTGTAATTCCATCTGGAGAGAGTGCTGCTCTCCCTGATGGCCTTATTTTGTACCACTAAAAAGACTGGTCGGTGGTCGCTGCCTCCAAGTTGTTTCCCAACAATTCGTGTCATATTCCAATCCAGGTTTGGTGAATGGAAAGCAAGGTCTGGTGTAGATGTGGTATGCCATGATCTGGAGTAGAATGCTGGTGGATCTGATGCCTGGTTTAATAGTATAAGCCCATTGTCATCCTGCCAATTTTCAAGCTCTTCACCTCTCTTGTCCATATGTTCATAGCCCCAGCTCTGTGAGTGGCTGTTAAAGTCTCCACATACAATTATTATTTCTTTTAATGTAATTGTGTCTAGTGCTAGTGGGCGGTCACTCGGACAGTAGTAGTTAAGTAGATGGAAGTCTGTATTTCCTGTCCTGAGGTGCAGTATTTGATATTCCGCCCCATCCATATACACTTCAATCTGACATGCATTAATGTTGTTCCTTACAAGAGTCAGTGTTCCGCCCTTTTGTCTATTTTTTCTGTCAGATCGGTAGCACTGGTATCCCCTAATCTTCAAGGCTATGTCGTTGTTTAGATGGGTTTCCTGCAAACAGCATATGCTTATTTGTTCTTCATGCAGGATATTTTCTAATTCTATCTTTTTACTGTACCCATCTCTTTTGCTGTTGATGCCTTCAGCATTCCAGTGCATTATTTTTAGTGGTCTTATTTTGGATTGGCCAGTAGCTCTATTCTCTCGCCCCCTGACTCCACAGAGCGGTTGAGAAGGACATCCAGTATTAGAGGTTGGGCCCTTTCGAGGCTGAGGGCCCGGCGCTGCTCCTGCCTGAGTGTCCATCACAGGGCGAGTGTCATATCGATTTGCGGTTATAGACATACTTCCATTTGCGTTGAGTGCGTGGCATCCTGATTGTTGTGCGCCTTTTGGCTGGTTGCCTCCGACTTCAGCACTTGAACTTGCTAGAGCAGACTGTGGTCTTGCTCGGTTGTAGGAAGGCCTGGCCAGTTTGGTTTTCAGTCCCTGGTGACTGTTAAGCCCCATCCCCACGACAAGGAGCTGGCCTTGATGAGGACAGGGCCTTCGACTAACCAGAACTTTTTTTTCTCTCCTCTCCCTCTCCCTCTCCCTCTCTCTCTCTCTCTCTCTCTCTCTCTCTCTCTCTCTATATATATATATATATATATATATATATATATATATATATATATATATATATCGCTTTTCGATACATCATATTACCACCTTATACCCCTGCGTGTGTCAAAACAAAGTTCTAATTATTGTCCTTATGGCATGATCAAACATTATCAACAGATGTTATTGCAGCGCTTTTCCAATGATGTCTGCCCATTTACTCGGGGTCTACCATGGACTTTTCTTCATTTATAATCTCTATTTGTAATCTCTATTTGTAATCTCTATACATTATCTCCATTTATAAATATGTATTTTACCGTTTGGATCTCTTGGCATTCTTTCCAGATGAACAAACCATTTCAGTTATTGTTTCTGTATGTAGTTTAGGGTTGATTCAATTCCCATAGTTTAGAGTTGATTCAATGCCCATAGTTTAGAGTTGATTCAATGCCCATAGTTTAGAATTGATTCAATGCTATAGTTTAGAGTTTATTCAATGCCCATAGTTTAGAATTGATTCAATGCCCATAGTTTAGAGTTGATTCAATGTCATAGTTTAGAGTTGATTCAATGCCCATAGTTTAGAATTGATTCAATGCCCATAGTTTAGAGTTGATTCAATGCCCATAGTTTAGAATTGATTCAATGTCCATACTTTAGAGTTGATTCAATGTCCATAGTTTAGAATTGATTCAATGCCCATAGTTTAGAATTGATTCAATGTCCATAGTTTAGAGTTGATTCAATGTCCATAGTTTAGAATTGATTCAATGTCCATAGTTTAGAATTGATTCAATGTCCATAGTTTAGAGTTGATTCAATGTCCATAGTTTAGAATTGATTCAATGCCCATAGTTTAGAGTTGATTCAATGGCCATAGCTTAGAATTGATTCAATGCCCATATTTTAGAGTTGATTCAATGCCCATAGTTTAGAATTGATTCAATGCCCATAGTTTAGAGTTGATTCAATGCCCATAGTTTAGAATTGTTTCAATGCCCATAGTCTAGAATTGATTCAATGCCCATAGTTTAGAGTTGATTCAATGTCCATAGTTTAGAGTTGATTCAATGTCCATAGTTTAGAATTGATTCAATGCCCATAGTTTAGAGTTGATTCAATGGCCATAGCTTAGAAATGATTCAATGCCCATAGTTTAGAGTTGATTCAATGCCCATAGTTTAGAATTGATTCAATGCCCATAGTTTAGAAGTGATTCAATGCCCATAGTTTAGAATTGATTCAATGTCCATAGTTTAGAGTTGATTCAATGTCCATAGTTTAGAATTGATTCAATGCCCATAGTTTAGAGTTGATTCAATGGCCATAGCTTAGAATTGATTCAATGCCCATAGTTTAGAGTTGATTCAATGCCCATAGTTTAGAATTGATTCAATGCCTATAGTTTAGAGTTGATTCAATGCCCATAGTTTAGAATTGTTTCAATGCCCATAGTCTAGAATTGATGCAATGCCCATAGTTTAGAGTTGATTCAATGCCCGTAGTTTAGA
Source organism: Megaustenia siamemsis (assembly GCA_032433765.1). Lineage (NCBI taxonomy): Eukaryota > Metazoa > Mollusca > Gastropoda > Stylommatophora > Ariophantidae > Megaustenia > Megaustenia siamemsis. The sequence continues at coordinate 36,532,897 of JAVIAB010000145.1, read as the reverse complement.
ATTGATTCAATGCCCATAGTTTAGAATTGATGCAATGCCCATAGTTTAGAATTGATGCAATGCCCATAGTTTAGAATTGATTCAATGCCCATAGTTTAGAGTTGATTCAATGCCCATAGTTTAGAATTGATTCAATGCCCATAGTTTAGAATTGATTCAATGCCCATAGTTTAGAACTGATTCAATGTCCATAGTTTAGAATTGATTCAATGCCCATAGTTTAGAGTTGATTCAATGTCCATAGTTTAGAGTTGATTCAATGTCCATAGTTTAGAATTGATTCAATGCCCATAGTTTAGAGTTGATTCAATGGCCATAGCTTAGAAATGATTCAATGCCCATAGTTTAGAGTTGATTCAATGCCTATAGTTTAGAATTGATTCAATGCCCATAGTTTAGAATTGTTTCAATGCCCATAGTTTAGAATTGTTTCAATGCCCATAGTTTATAATTGATGCAATTGCCATAGCTTAGAATTGATTCAATGCCCATAGTTTAGAGTTGATTCAATGCCCATAGTTTATAATTGATGCAACGCCCATAGTTTATAATTGATTCAATGCCCATAGTTTAGAGTTGATTCAATGCCATAGTTTAGAATTGATTCCATGCCCATAGTTTAGAATTGATTCAATGCCCATAGTTTAGAGATATTCAATGCCCATAGTTTAGAGTTGATTCAATGCCCATAGTTTATAATTGATGCAATGCCCATAGTTTAGAGTTGATTCAATGCCCATAGTTTAGAGTTGATTCAATGCCCATAGTTTAGAGTTGATTCAATGCCCATAGTTTAGAATTGATGTAATGCCTATTCTCTCTCTTACGGCCTCTCTTACTGTCTCTGGCCCACCAAACGCTTTTCTCAAACATGTAACCTCTGTTATGAGTGATAATTATCTTTATTATATGGCCATAGTAAGCAAAATCAGTCATCCCATTCTATAAAACGGGAAATATTCTAAATTACGATGTCACTAAAGGTCTGATATACTTCACTCTTTGTTATCGATATAAAAAATAACATCAACAAGTAAATTGGGAGCATTTATTGTTTTCTTTTACTTGTAAGATTCTTCTTCTTCTTCTATCCTTCCTCTATTGCCGTCGGCGTCGAGAGGAGATCAATCTGCGATTTTCTTGTCTCTGTTGTCAAAAATGGATTGCATAGTATCTTCTTCATGTTTTGGAAAACTGCTTTTGTCTGAGCAATTCTGCATCTCACCTCTGTTGTACATCTACCGTCTGAGGTTAACAAAGTTTCCAAATATTTAAATTACTTTACCTGTTTTAATATTGTTCCACTTGTCTTTATTTTGCTATGTCCTGGACATAGAAAGATCATTCTCACGGCCTCAACTAACAAACAAAAACATTGATCACACATAGATACGGAAACTATTTCAGGAGCGTAAAATAAAGGCTCACAAAACAGAAACATTCAATAATTAATATATAGGCGTGAAAGAAACACATGCTGGTAATTCTAAAATTATAGATTAACGGTCGTGTCTCAAGATAATGAAATATTTTGATACGCGACAGAGAAACAATTAAAATGTATAATTGAGTGAAAGTGTGACAAACCAATGGACAGACATAGTGAGGCGACAGACAGACAATTAAAATGTATAATTGAGTGAAAGTGTAGCAAGTCAATGGACAGACATAGTGAGGCGACAGACAGACAATTAAAATGTATAATTGAGTGAAAGTGTAACAAGTCAATGGACAGACATAGTGAGGCGACAGACAGACAATTACAGTGTATAAGTAAAAACGATTGAGTACCATGGCAATGACTAACATATAAAAGTAGGCGACAGACATTCACTACAAATGTAATATATGTAAAATAAACATAACACGGTATGAGGCAGCTAAACCAACAGAATAGCATGGCAAACTACGACGTTTTAGCAAAACCGTTCATCAAGTATAACACACAAACTATTACATTTAAACATAGAGATCCAAGTACGAAAATAAAACACTGATCTAAATAAAATGTCTGAAAGAAACAGTGGTCAGGATTTACGTAGTTGTCGGTTACATGATTAATAGACGAATGGCAGGTAGGATTTAATAAAGCCAAAACGAGCCAAACAGTGAAAATATATATAAAATTATTTTTAATAGTAATAATAATTTATATGTATATATGTATATATATATACAGTAATCCCTCAGTTATCGCGGTTAATAGAGACCAGAACCGGCCGCGATAAGTGAAAAACCACGAAGTAGTATCACCATCTCATTTTAACGTACGTACATTTTTTGTGTATGTATAATATCAATAAGTGTATATGAAACCATATAAGTGCATATGTTATCATTAGAACATTAAAGAATAGTTTCAAACATGTAAATAAAATATTAATAGTTTAATTAACATACATAAAATAATGGTTTTTTTTTAAATAATAACTCCTCAATTTTGAATTTTTGAAAAATCCGCGATGTACTGAAGCCGCGATAAATGAACCGCGAAGTAGCGAGGGATGAATATATATATATATATACAAATGTATATATATATATATATATATATATATATATATATATATATATATAAATTGGACTTCCGGGCAAAATATCGGATAGGGGGTAGGAAGCGTTTAGGGTCTGTCAGAAGTGTGTTCCTTGTTGTAGTTTCCTCATATTCCAAGACTTGCTTGCTTCTGGAGCTACTGAGATTAGTGCTCTGCGCACACCACGAGCTGTGTTTTTTATCCGGATCGTGTTTCGACATTCCGATTGTTTACGATGAATGATGATATCGTACGACAAAGGACAGTTCGGTTGCGCTCACTTTCGGTACGGTTACGCCTTATGTCTTTTGGGGTGTGCTGTAGGTGATATGATGGGGACTGCAGTTGGCTTTCCTTGTTTGGATCCTTCAATGAGTTGAAATGTTCATTCGGATGATTCCACTGGCACAGGCGGTTGTGTAATTATGGATTTTAATCAGTTTCCAGTGATACCGGGGCCTTCGACTAACTACTAATGCTACTACTATACATATACATCGTATACTATTAAATATAACATTAAAAAATGTATGTAATTAAAAGCAACAGGGTAACATAATAATGAAAAGTATAGTTAGGCCACATACAGAAGACAATCATCATCATCATGTTTCATACCGGTTGGCGTTGGCAATCATGTCCTTCCACAATCTTCTATCTACAGTGCATCCTATCAGTTCTGTTATTGACTGTTTCCATGCCATGACACCAAGCTATCCAGTATTTTCTCTCTTTGTCGTCCGCGATATCTCTTTCCTTTTATTTTGCCAATTGTAACCAAATATTCTAACTTTCCTCTTCTCATGATGTGCCCGAAAAATGCTGATTGTTTCTTTCTGATGTTTTTTTCAAGAGCTCCCTTTTTGTGTTGGCCTCTTTGAGAATGTCCTCGTTGGTCTTTTTACCTGTCCAGGGAACTTTCAACATTCTTCTGATAAATCCCATCTCTGCGGCATCTAACGTCGTTTCATTTGTTTGTCTACTGTCCATGATTCGCTTCCATAGGTCAGAATTGGTTCTATATAGAACCGATGAACTCTCTTTCTCACTTCTATTGACATAGATTTGTTGCATAAGATATTTTCATTTTCTGAAATGCTCTTTTGGTCCGAGCTATTCTGCATTTAATTTCCATGGTGCATCTTCCATCTGATGTTTTTATTATGCCCAAGTATTTGACGCGATACACTTGTTTCAGAGATATGTCCTGTTTATTTTATGCTGCATCATGACGAAGATTTTTTTTTCTAATATATGACCGTTACTTCTGTTTTCTTATTATTCAGACTGGAACCTTTCCTGTTTCTTTCTTTTACTATTATGTCTATCATTTCTTTTAGTTCATTCCATGTCTCCTGCTAACAAGACTGTCATCCGTATATCGCAAAATATTTACGTTGTGACCGTTGAATTCAATTCCATTTCTGTCTACTGTTGATCTCATAATATGAGACAATGAAAGTGGATAACTAGATAACAAAGCAACAAATAAATCAAAATGTATAACTGAACGATCAAATAATAAGGCAACAACATGTTTAGTCAAATATCAGTTGTTGTTTTTTATGTAAAAAAAGCAAAAGCAATAAACCCTTTAGAACAACAAGAGATTTAAAATAAAGTAGAATTAACAATCGTATTTTAAAATAAACCACACGGGCAGACACAAACTCGACAATCTCAACAAAACATATCTGGAACATACATCTCTCAAATCATGGATCCAAAAATATAAAATGAGGGATTTCAGAACAATATCTCCACGAAACAAATCGCTAAACCTAGGCTAATTATAATGGCGAAAAGATTGTCTGTAGATTTTCAGCTTTGTACGTTTTTCCAAGTCTGCTTCTCTATTTCAGTTTAAATAAATAGATATGTTTGTATATATGTATAATCTTCATTCTTTTGTGTTCCTTTGTTGTGTCGTGTTTCATTACATTTAGTAGAAGATTTTATGTTTTGTGGAAATAAGGTATTATTTGATTGATTTACGCATTATTTCATTTGTTTGATAACTATTATTAGGTGCCATGCCATTATAATAGACAATAATCACGTTACAACGCTGGTATCCTTTCTCATATATATATATATATATATATATATATATATATATATAGAAGAATAGGTAGAATTGGATGGAAGGAAAAGAAAACAAACGATGAAGTCTTAAAACAACTAAAAATGAAAAGAGAACTACTAAATATAATTCAAAGAAGACAAATGAGATTTTTGGGCCATGTTAAAAGACACAACAGCCTACTAAAAGTAATCCTGGAGAGGAAAATACAAGGTAAAAGAGGCAGAGGCAGACCAAGACTAACATGGACGAGTAACATCAAAAGATGGACAAATCAGCCTATGACAACCTGCACCATCAAAGCAAGAGACAGAGGGAATGGCGCTCCATGGTAGCCAACCTTCGTTGCGGAGATGGCACTCGATGATGATGATCCTTTCTCAGCTCCCCTATTGAGCTTCCTGGGGTCAGAGTATTAAACCTCATTCAGTTTATTCTCGGCAGCACTAGAGCTGGAATTTGTCAGCGACCCACAGCTGATGGCTTGCGCCAGGATTGGTGAACCAGAACCATCCAGACCCTGCTCCACCTCTCCGCGGTGCCTCTAGTAACAGACTAACCTGTCTAGTCTGGCCAGGCGAGTAGGGATCGAAGAGGGAAGGCAACCCGGTACTCAAAAATGTCATGCTGAAGTCGGATGTGTTGGGCCGAAAGGCGCAAATATAACAGTTATACTGCAAACAACAGCACAACGCAGTCACGCCCACTTAACGTGCTTTTAAGGGCAGATGATGAAGAGGAATTCTATAGTCTACTAGAATACTCTAGAAAACTTTATTCACCGGGCGAACGCAAGCAAGCATTTTCCTCTCGGACCGAAGACAGCACAGCGATCGGGATTTATAGTTCTCCGCATTTGACGATCTAAAGAAAAAAAAAAAAAGTAAAGTACCCCCGTCACGCCAAGTGGCGTATAGGGAATATGGTGTTAGTCACCATACATTTTACAGACCTTCGGGACATGTTTTTTTAGGGTAATGTGGTCGGTATTACGCCCGTGCCGCTTTACTTTCCCTGAAAGAAAAATCCGGTACCCATTAAAGGCTGGGTGAACCGAAAGCCGTCGGTTGAGTTCGAACCCTACCTTTTGTCCTTTGTAGTCCAGTTCACTAACCACTGAGCTATCGCGGCTTCCATTTGACGATCTGCTTCTAGTTGTTACTGTAGTTCTTATTTGTTTCTTAGTCCCATAGTTGAGCCTTCTCTATTAATTGTTCTGTGTAGTGATTCTCTTGGTCTGCCTTGTTTTCATTTACCAGATGGTTTCCGCAAGAATGCCTGACGGGGAAGTCTTTCTTCATTCATTCTCAGCACATGACCGATGTATTTCCAACACCTTCTTCTTATACATCTCGACACGTATTCTTATTTGACTCTTATCTTATTTGTTCATTCGAAATGTATATTCCTTCCAGGTTTTTGAGATTCTACGAAGATATTTGTTTTCAAAGGCATTATAATTTCTTATCTAAAGTCTTTGATGGTTTCCAAACTTTCACAACCATAAGTTAGCACTTGTATCACACTAGAGTTGAAAAGTGAAGTTTTAAACTTCATCATCATCATGTGCCATTACGGTTGGAGTAGATGATCATGTCCCTCCACAATCTTCTATCTACAGTGCATCCTATCAGTTCTGTTGTTGTCTGTTTTCCATGCCATGACACCAAGCTATACAGTATGTTCTCTCTTTGTCGTCCGCGATCTCTCTTTCCTTTTATTTTGCCAGTTGTAACCAAGTATTCCAACTTTCCTCTTCTCATGATGTGCCCGAAAAATGTTAATTGCTTCTTTCTGATGATTTTTAAGAGCTCCATTTTTGTGTTGGTATCTGGGAACTTTCTCATTGGTCTTTTTAGAATTGGTTATTGGTTATTTTTTAGAATAATCATGACAAATCACAACCTTAAATTTACAACTCTAAGTACAAACGGTTTCTATCAGTTTCCGGCAGAGATTTCGAAGACAAAATTTTTCATATTTTTAAATATTAATATGCGTGTTTATATTTATCTAACATTTAACATATTATATATGAATTTTAATATAACTAAACAAAGAGTTATATCATCAATACCAAGATGATACAAGACATATGACAAGTTATAATATTATGCTACGGTTATCATCATCCCTGGTCCTATATCGTGTATAAGTTTATGTATCATCATCATCATCATCATCATCATCATCATCATCATCATCACCATCATGTACCATACCTGCTGGTGTAGGTGATCATGTTTCTACACAACTTTCACTCTCGACAGTTATTTATCATTTCTGTTGTTGACCTTCTGCCAAGCCATTCTCTTAATATGCCTGATACCTTTTCTCTTTGTTTTCCCTCTATCTCTTAGTCCCTCAACTTTCCCTGTTGTCACAATATATTCCAGCTGTTCTCTTCTCATTACATGGCAAAAAATGATGATTGTTTCTTTCTAATATTGGAAATTAGCTCTCTTTTTGCTTTGACCTCTTTCAGAACGTTTTCATTACCCTTCTTAGTTGTCCATGGTTTTCTCGACATGTTTCTGTAAAATCGCATTTCTACAGCCTCTGCTGAATTTCTTGTCTGTTGTCCTATTGTCCATGGTATTCTTAACATTCTTCTGTAAAACCACCTTTCTACAGCCCCCACTGATTTTCTTGTCTGTTGTACTATTGTCCATGATATTCTCAACATTCTTCTGTAAAACCACCTTTCTACAGCCCCACTGATTTTCTTGTCTGTTGTACTATTGTCCATGGTATTCTCAACATTCTTCTGTAAAACCACATTTCTACAGCCTCCACTGATTTTCTTGTCTGTTGTACAATTGTCCATGGTATTTTCAACATTCTTCTGTAAAACCACATTTCTACAGCCTCCACTGATTTTCTTATCTGTTGTACATTGTCCATATATTTTCAACATTCTTCTGTAAAACCACATTTCTACAGCCTCCACTGATTTTCTTGTCTGTTGTACTATTGTCCATTGTATTCTCAACATTCTTCTGTAAAACCACATTTCTACAGCCTCCACTGATTTTCTTGTCTGTTGTACTATTGTCCATTGTATTCTCAACATTCTTCTGTAAAACCACATTTCTACAGCCTCCACTGATTTTCTTGTCTGTTGTACTATTGTCCATTGTATTCTCAACATTCTTCTGTAAAACCACATTTCTACCACCTCCACTGATTTTCTTGTCTGTTCTCTTATAATTTCTGTGGAAGAAGTCATAAACAAATACTTGCAGAAGAAACATGCATATGCCAACTAAGTGCAAAACATATAAATAAATGAACGCATACAAGAAGAGAAAACATAATTAATTGCGTTAATTTTTTTTTACAAATCTCAGTTAATATCTGCATAATTTAATTATCATAGAATATATTCACGCGGGGACAATCCTCATGTACACTCAAAATAGAGCTCACCTCCCCTTCCCCCCTTATACTGATTTTTAAAAAGATTAACTCATTGATTTGCCACAAACAAATATGGACACATTGAAAGAGCTTGAAGAAAATCATCATCATCAAGTACCGGGCCTGCTGGCGTAGGTGATCAAGTCTCTACACAACTTTCGATCTCGACAGTTATTTATCATTTCTGTTGTTGACCTTCTGCCAAGCCATTCTCTTAAACTGTCTGGTATTTTTTTTCACTTTGTTTCCCTCTATCTTTTCGTCCCTTAACTTTCCCAGTTGTTACAATATATTACAGTTCTTCTCTTCTCATTTTATGGCCAAAAAATGATGATTGTTTCTTCCTAATATTGGAAATTAGCTCTCTTTTTGCTTTGGCCTCTTTCAGAACATTTTCATTACTCTTCTTAGCCGTCCATGGTATTCTCAACATACTTCTGTAAAACCACATTTCTACAGACTCCAGTGATTTTCTTGTCTGTTGTCCTATTGTCCATGATTCACATCTATATGTTAAGACTGGCTCTACAGAACATTAAAAAACTTAAGAACTCTTTTTCTTGTTTCTATTGTCAAAAATGGATTGCATAGAATCTTCCTCATTTTATGGAAAGCTGCCTTTGTCATTTGAAAATATATGAACTGCATTTCTTATTGTTCGACAGGTAAGAGGGCTCAGCTTTTGTTTGGCACCTTCCCATCCACTTTCGCAGAATAATATTAATTATTGTATGAGAGCGTCGACGTTTGTTAAATACGTGTTAATGGTTCTGACCTCTTTTGTTATAATCACCATTATCATCATGCTCCACACCGGTTGGCGTAGCGTTCATGTCCTTCCACAATACTCTATCCGCGGTACATCATATCCATCTTGATGTTGACTGTTTCCCAAACTCTCTTTGTCTTTATCCACGATCTCTCTTTTCCTGTATTTTGCCAGCTGTAACCAAGTATTCCAACTTTCTTCTTCTCATGATGTGCCAGAAAAAAAATTGATTGTTTCCTTCTGATGTTTTAAGAGCTAATTTTGTGTGTTGTGCCTCTTTGAGAATTTCCTTGTTGGTCTTTTTATCTTTGCGGGGAACTTTCAACATTCTTCTAAGAAATCCCATACCTATGGTCTCTAACCGTCGTTACAACAAAGGAGTGCAAAAACAGCAGGGTTTGTGATGGGGTGCACTTCAGGTGACCTCGTGCCATCTGCCAGTTTCATTTCTTTGCGTAATATTGTCTTTATAGAAAAATTAACACAGAGGATTTACCTTCATGTTTTTTTTTTAATTTGAATATCATCGTGTCATTTTTTTAAAATAATGTGCAGTAAAATCGTTAAAAAGACAACACACAGAGAGAGTATTTAATACAAATATAAAAACATTCATAATCTATGACTCCGAGTCATAAATGTTGCAACAAATAAAGTTACAAACGTTTGTAAACAGCACAGATAATTCTGAACATCAAATAGTACAAGAAGATCAGAAATGACAATCTGGAAGGAAAGAAACATATCTACAAACTCGTCTAATCACTCTCTTTGTATTTTATTTTTCTCTCTCCCCCAATCCACCCACGTTTCCCCCTCTCCAATACTCAACTAATGTTCCCCATCTCTTCCACTATACCCACATTTCCCATCTTTACCACTCAACCAACATTTCTCCTCTTCAACACTCCACTCACCTTTCCCCTCTCAACCACTCCACTCACATTTTCCTCTCCATCACTCAACTCACATTTATACTATCTACCATTCCACTCACATTTCCCAACTCCACTCACATTTTTCATTGTCACCAATCCACCCACATTTCTCCTCTCAACCACTCCACTTACAATTCTCCTCTCAACCACACCACTCACATTTCTCCTCTCAACCACTCCACTTACAATTCTCCTCTCAACCACTCCACTTACAATTCTCCTCTCAACCACACCACCCACATTTCTCCTCTCAACCACTCCACTTACAATTCCCCTCTCAACCACTCCACTTACAATTCTCCTCTCAACCACACCACTCACATTCCCCTCTCAACCACTCCACTCACATTTCTCTCTCCACTACTCTACTCACATTTCTCAGCTCCACTCACATTTCTCCTCTCCACCACTCCACTCACATTTCTCCTTTCCACCACTCCACTCACATTTCTCCTTTCCACCACTCCACTCACGTTTCTCCTTTCCACCACTCCACTTACGTTTCTCCTCTCCACTACTCCACTCACATCTCTCAACTCCACTCACATTTCTCCTATCCACTACTCAACTCACATTTCTCCTTTCCACAACTCCACTCACATTTCTCCTTTCCACCACTCCACTCACATTTCTCCTTTCCACCACTCCACTCACGTTTCTCCTTTCCACAACTCCACTCACATTTCTCCTTTCCACCACTCCACTCACATTTCTCCTTTCCACCACTCCACTCACGTTTCTCCTCTCCACTACTCCACTCACATCTCTCAACTCCACTCACATTTCTCCTATCCACTACTCAACTCACATTTCTCCTTTCCACAACTCCACTCACATTTCTCCTTTCCACAACTCCACTCACATTTCTCCTTTCCACCACTCCACTCACGTTTCTCCTTTCCACCACTCCACTCACGTTTTTCCTCTCCACTACTCCACTCACATCTCTCAACTCCACTCACATTTCTCTATCCACTACTCAACTCACACTTCTCCTTTCCACAACTCTACTCACATTTCTCCTCTCCACAACTCCACTCACATTTCTCCTCTCCACTACTCAACTCACATTTCTCCTCTCCACAACTCCACTCACATTTCTCCTCTCCACAACTCCACTCACATTTCTCCTATCCACTACTCAACTCACATTTCTCCTTTCCACAACTCTACTCACATTTCTCCTCTCCACAACTCCACTCACATTTCTCCTATCCACTACTCCACTCACATTTCTCCTCTCCACTACTCAACTCACATTTCTCCTTTCCACAACTCCACTCACATTTCTCCTCTTCACAACTCCACTCACATTTCTCCTCTGCACTACTCAACTCACATTTCTTCTCTCTACTACTCCACTCACATTTCTCCTCTCCAAAACTCCACTCACATTTCTCCTCTCCCTCCCCCCCCCCTTTACGCGCATGTGTTCCTTACATAAAAAATTTGCCCCTAAATATCTCTCCACCCACATTTTCCCCTCACTATACCACCACTCCATCAACATCATCCACTTTCCACCATTCCATCAACATCATCTCATTTACACCACTCCATCAACACCACCCGCTTTCCACCACTCCATCAACATCATCTCCTTTCCACCACTCCATCAACATCATCCTCCTTACACCACTCCATCAACATCATCCCCCTTACACCACTCCATCAGCATCATCCCTTTACACCCCCATCAACATCACCCCCCTCCCACCACTCCATCAACATCACCCCCCTCCCACCACTCCATCAACATCACCTCCCTCCCACCACTCCATCAACATCATCCCCTTCCACCACTCCAACTACATTTTCTCTCACTCCACATATTTACCAAAAAATATTTTCTAACAACATTCTCCTTATTTGTTCTCTTCCCGTATCTCCCCCCACGCAACTTTCTCTCACTTCTCTTTCCACCACTCTCACCGCATATTTTCTCTTCACACACTCTCCCGAGAATTACTTCCCCTCCCCTTAAGCTCCACGTGTGCACATACACGAAACCATATTTTTAAACATTTATTTTTCAAATTAAATTATTCAGATTTTTAACTCGCTCGTGAGTGACGTTCTCAAAGATTGGCCTGGCTCCACGTCAGGCCACCGTGTCTCAGGAGAAAGAAAGCGCCCATTTTCTCGGTAATCTTTATTTATATTCATTCGAAAGGGGAAGAAGTCATAAGTTACAGATTACATTGTTTTCAGTGATAGATTATGGTTCCTGAGACACTGCTTTTAATGCCGGTATTTTAGCTGCGTTCTTTTGTTGTATATTTTTAGCAATTGCTATTCAACATTTTATTTGGGTATATTTCTCTTCTCTCTCTCTCTCTCTCTCTCTGTCTCTCTTTCTCTCACTCTTACCATACATATATATATATATATATATATATATATATATATATATATATATATATATATATGCATCTTATTAAAAACGTTAAGATTTCATTTAAGTTGCATTTACATAATCTTCTTATATATTTCTAGACTGTGTGTTAGCATTCATTATCATCATCATGTGAATACATCATTTCATTAGTTTGTTAACTTCTTCGTGTATTCTACTACAATGGTATTTCATTAGATTGTTATTTCTCCATGCATTCTATCATAATGGTATTTCATTAGTTTGTTACCTCTCCATGTATTCTAATGCAATAGTATTTCATTAGTTCGTTTTTTCTTCATGTATTCTACTGTAATGATATTTAATTAGTTTGTTATCTCCTTCGTGTATTCATCTGCGATAGTATTCATTCGTTTGTTATCTCTCTATGTATTCTACTACAATGGTATTTCATTAGTTTGTTATCTCTCTATGTGTTCTACTATAATGGTATTTCATTAGTTTGTTATCTCTCTATAAATTCTTCTACAATGGTATTTCATTAGTTTGTTATCTCTTTATGTATTCTACTACAATGGTATTTCATTAGTTTGTTATCTCTCCATGTTTTCTACTACCATGGTATTTCATTAGTTTGTTATCTCTTCATGTATTTTTACTGCAATGGTATTTCATACGTTTTTTTTATCTCTCTTGTATTCTACTACAATGGTTGTTCATGAGTTTGTTATCTTCTCTATTTATTCTACTACAATGGTATTTCATACTAACAATGACTCAAAGATCCATAAACAAACGCAACGAAAACGCCAGATTAAGAAGAAGACCGACAAAGAGATGTTTAAAGGGAATACTAGAATCACTAGGAGGGATAACATCAAAAGATGCCAACGGGAAAAGCAAAGAATCACAGATTGTATCTCCCCTCCACGCCAACGGCAATGGAGGAAGGATATAGGAAGAGGAAGAAGAATGTATTTCATTAGTTTGTTAACTTCTCAGTGTATTCTACAACAATAGCATTTCATTAGTTTGTTTTCTTGTCTATGTATTGTACTGCAATGGTATTTCATTGGTTTGTTATCTTCGCTATGTGCTCTACTGCAATGATATTTCATTAGTTTGATATCTTCTCTATGTATTCTACTACAATTGTAGTTCATTAGTTTGTTATCTTCTCTATGTATTCTACTATAATTGTAGTTCATTAGTTTGTTATCTTCTCTATGTATTCTACTACAATTGTAATTCATTAGTTTGTTATTTTCTCTATGTATTCTACTACAATTGTAGTTCATTAGTTTGATATCTTCTCTATGTATTCTACTACAATTGTAGTTCATTAGTTTGTTATCTTCTCTATGTATTCTACTACAATTGTAGTTCATTAGTTTGTTATCTTCTCTATGTATTCTACTATAATTGTAGTTCATTAGTTTGTTATCTTCTCTATGTATTCTACTACAATTGTAATTCATTAGTTTGTTATCTTCTCTATGTATTCTACTACAATTGTAGTCCATTAGTTTGATATCTTCTCTATGTATTCTACTACAATTGTAGTTCATTAGTTTGATATCTTCTCTATGTATTCTACTACAATTGTAGTTCATTAGTTTGTTATCTTCTCTATGTATTCTACTACAATTGTAGTTCATTAGTTTGTTATCTTCTCTATGTATTCTACTACAATTGTAGTTCATTAGTTTGTTATCTGTGTGATAGGAGAGCTCTCCTATCACACAGCCATCAACAGATGCAGGATAAAATGAGTATATTAGATGAGAGATCACAACAGCTAGGACTAAAGATTAATAGAGATAAGACCAATATTATGAGAATTAATGCAGTTGGCAATAACCATATAAAACTAGGAGAAATACCTCTACTAGACGTACAATCTTATATATATCTGGGCAGTAATATAGATAAAGAGGGAGGAACAGAAAATGATACCAAAATAAGGATATCAAAAGCAAGAGGAGCTTTCATTGCACTGGGAAACATATGGAAATCCAAAGAAATTAGGCTAAATACAAAAATAAAAATTTTCAACTCAAATGTTAAGTCGGTCCTATTATATGGCTGTGAAACATGGAGAATGACAAAATTGACAATCACGAAAGTACAGACTTTCATTAATGGATGCTTGCGCAGAATAAAGGGATGGAAATGGCAGGACAAAGTCACTAACGTGGAATTATGGAAATGTACCGGTCAAATACCAGTGGATAAAGAGATACAGCGAAGACGATGGCGATGGATAGGACACACACTACGGAAGCCAATTGAGAGTATTACACAACAGGCCTTTTTTGGAATCCCCAGGGGAAAAGACAAAGAGGAAGACCAAGGAATTCTTGGAGAAGACAGATAGAAGCAGAGATGAAGATGATGGGGAAGACATGGAATGATCTTAAAAGAATGGCAAAAAACAGAACGACTTGGAAAGTGTTTGTTGAAGACCTATGCTCCACCAGGAGCTAAAAGGTAAAGGAGAAGAAGAAGAGAGTTTGTTATCTTCTCTATGTATTCTACTACAATTGTAGTTCATTAGTTTGTTATCTTCTCTATGTATTCTACTACAATTGTAGTTCATTAGTTTGATATCTTCTCTATGTATTCTACTACAATTGTAGTTCATTAGTTTGATATCTTCTCTATGTATTCTACTACAATTGTAGTTCATTAGTTTGATATCTTCTCTATGTATTCTACTACACTTGTAGTTCATTAGTTTGTTATCTTCTCTATGTATTCTACTACAATTGTAGTTCATTAGTTTGTTATCTTCTCTATGTATTCTACTACAACTGTAGTTCATTAGTTTGTTATCTTCTCCATGTATTCTACTACAATTGTAGTCCATTAGTTTGTTATCTTCTCTATGTATTCTACTACAATTGTAGTCCATTAGTTTGTTATCTTCTCTATGTATTCTACTACAATTGTAGTTCATTAACTTGTTATCTTCTCCATGTATTCTACTACAATTGTAGTTCATTAGCTTGTTATCTTCTCTATGTATTCTACTACAATTGTAGTCCATTAGCTTGTTATCTTCTCTATGTATTCTACTACAATTGTAGTTCATTAGCTTGTTATCTTCTCCATGTATTCTACTACAATTGTAGTTCATTAGTTTGTTATCTTCTCTATGTATTCTACTACAATTGTAGTTCATTAGCTTGCTATCTTCTCCATGTATTCTACTACAATTGTAGTTCATTAGCTTGTTATCTTCTCCATGTATTCTACTACAATTGTAGTTCATTAGTTTGTTATCTTCTCCATGTATTCTACTACAATTGTAGTTCATTAGTTTGTTATCTTCTCTATGTATTCTAATACAATTATATTTCCGAACATTCAGCATCCCTAATTTTATCTAGAGAAACTACATTTCAAACGAACAAAGAAGAGACGAAACTAAACAAGAATATGTAACGAGGGTTGTAAAAATAAGGTGTTGGAAATAGGCGGACATGTGTTCAGAATGAAGAAATATTTCCCCATCAAGCATTCATATGGAAACCACCTGGTTAAAAACAACAACAAAAACGGAAGTAAACAACAAACGCTGCGCAGAACAAGTTCTAGGGAATGATCAACAATGAGACTAAGAAATAGCCAGAACTACATGAACTAGCAGAAAATCGTGAATTGTTGAAACTGTGAATGTTCACATGTTCCGTAGTCTTCGACCCGAGAGGAACTTAGTTCTATCTGCATATGATAGTGTGAATGTAGTTATTTCTAGTAAAAACATGATAGTGTGAATTTAGTTATTTCTAGTAAAAACATGATAGTGTGAATGTAGTTATTTCTAGTAAAAACATGATAGTGTGAATTTAGTTATTTCTAGTAAAAGCATGATAGTGTGAATGTAGTTATTTCTAGTAAAAACAGGATAGTGTGAATTTAATTCTTCTTCTTCTACCTTTTAGCTCCCAGTGGAGCATAGGTCTTCAACAAACACTTTCCAAGTCGTTCTGTTTTTTGCAATTCTTTAAGATCATTCCATGTCTTCCCATCATCTTCATCTCTGCTTCAATCTGTCTTCTCCAAGAATTCCTTGGTCTTCCTCTTTGTCTTTTCCCTGGGGATTCCAAAAAAGGGCCTGTTGTGTAATACTCTCAGTTGGTTTCCGTAGTGTGTGTCCTATCCATCGCCATCGTCTTCGCTGTATTTCTTTATCCACTGGTATTTGATACATAAAAAATGGTATTATTTATACCATTTCCATAATTGGAAATGGTATAAATAATTTATACCATTAAAATATATAATGGTATAAATTATATATAATATATATGGTATATATATTATACCATATAATATATGGTATTATATTATATGGTATATATATACCATATAATATATGGTACATATATTACCATAATAATATATTTATATTATTAAAATATAATAATATATATTATTATTACAATATAATAATATATTTTATTGGTACATTTCCATAATTCACGTTTGTGACTTTGTCCTGCCATTTCCATCCCTTTATTCTGCGCAAGCATCCATTAATGAAAGTCTGTACCTTCGTGATTGTCAATTTTGTTATTCTCCATGTTTCACAGCCATATAATAGAACCGACTTAACATTGGAGTTGAAAATTTGTATTTTTGTATTTAGCCTAATTTCTTTGGATTTCCATATGTTTCCCAGTGCAATGAAAGCTCCTCTTGCTTTTGATATCCTTATTTTGGTATCGTTTTCTGTTCCTCCCTCTTTATCTATATTACTGCCCAGATATATATAAGATTGTACGTCTAGTAGAGGTATTTCTCCTAGTTTTATTGGTTATTGCCAACTGCATTAATTCTCATAATGTTGGTCTTATCTCTATTAATCTTTAGTCCTAGCTGTTGTGATCTCTCATCTAATATACTCATTTTATCTTGCATCTGTTGGTGGCTGTGTGATAGGAGAGCTATGTCATCAGCAAAGTCTAAATCATCAAGTTGTTTGGTCAGTGACCACTGGATCCCATTTCTGTTGTTTTGAGTTATTTTCATAATCCAATCTATGGCCAGTAGAAAGAGAAATGGAGACAGAAGGCATCCTTGCCTTACTCCTGTTCTTATTTCAAATGCTTCTGTAAGCTGTCCTTCATGCACCACACTACATTTTGTTCCTTCATACATTGTTTTTATCAGGTTAATAAACTTTATGGGGATTCCATAATGACTCAGCAACTTCCAAAGCATTCTTCTGTCTAAACTATCAAATGCCTTTTCGTAATCTATGAATCCAATATAAAGTGGGGATTTTAGTTCTAAACTTTGTTCAACTATTATACGTAGAGTAGTTATTTGATCAGCACATGATCTGTTCTTCCTAAAACCTGCTTGTTCATCTCTCAAGTGTTTCTCTATAGCCTCTTTTAGTCTCTCCAGAATGATTCTGCCTAATATTTTTCCTGGCACTGATAGTAGCATAATTCCCCTATAATTTGTGCACTCCTGTAAACTTCCTTTCTTTGGTAGTTTGATCATATAACCTTCTCTCCAGTCTTTAGGTATTTCTTCCCTCTCCCAAATTTTATCCAATAGATTATGTAACATCTTGGTAGAGGTGATAATATCTGCTTTGATGGCTTCCGAAGGAATTTCATCTGGTCCTGTGGCTTTACCATCTTTTAACAGTTTGATGGCTTTCATTATTTCTTCTTTGCTTGGTTTTCCGCAGTTAACGTGTAATTCTTCTTCTGCTGGTAGTATATCTGGAGGATTATTTGAGCCAGGTCTGTTCAAAAGTTCTTCAAAGTGCTCCTTCCATCTCTCCATTTGTTCCTTTATATTACTAAGCAGATTCCTTTCTTATCTTTGATAAAGGCGTTGATCTGTTTGTATTTTCCACCTAATTTCTTTGTGCTGTTGTACAGTTCTTTCATATTCCCTTTATTTGCTGCTTCTTCTGCCTCTTTAGCTAATTCATCTATATATTTCCTCTTATCCCTTTTAATGCATCTTCTCACTTCTTTATTCACCTCTGTGTAAGCTTCCTGTGTCTTGGCTTTATTACTTCTTGTTTTGCTTTTATTTATGTCTGCTTTCTTGTTCTTTCTTTCTTTAATTTTATCCAGGGTCTCTGCTGTCATCCATGCCTTATTCTGGCGTTCTCTTTTCCCCAGTGTTTCTTCGCATGTCTCTTTCCATATATTTTTTACCTGTTTCCAATGATCTTCTATATTTATAGTATTTTCTAGTTGTTGGAGGACTTGGTATTTGTTTGATATTGTGACTGCGAATTTATCTTTAATTCCTAGTTCTTTAAGAAACCCTACATTGAAATACGTTCTGCCCTTATTCGTTGTAGTATACCTTTTTAATTTAATTTTAAGTTGGCTAACAGAAGATGATGATCAGAAGCTATATCTGCCCCTCTATATACTTTTACATCCTGTAAGGATGACTTAAACTTATTATTAATACATATGTGATCAATTTGATTTTCCGTTCTATGATCTGGTGACACCATGTAGCTTTGTGTATTCTTTTATGTTGGAATATTGTTCCTCCTAGGCTCATTTGATTAAGGGCGCAGAAATTCACAAATATCTCTCCATTCTCGTTTATATCTCCAAGTCCATGTTTTCCCATAATCTCTTCAAAGCCTCTGTTGTCTGATCCTACCTTAGCATTTAGGTCTCCATCAAGATTATAATATCCTTGGCTCGTCTTGCATCCATCTGGCATTGTAGCTGTTTATAAAAATCATCTTTAACTCAGTCATCTTTATCGTTGGTTGGTGCATAGCATTGTATAATGTGTAATTTTATTTTGTTTTTGGTTGTTCTAAATGTTGCTCTCACCAGTCTTGGTCCCACTGCCTCCCATTCTAATAGTGTCTTCTGTGCATTCTTTGATAGCATTATAGCTACCCCTTCGCTATGTTGTGCTCCTGGTTCCTGGTGTCCTGATGATAAAATCATCTCCCCTGTATTCAATTTTATTCTCTCCGCTCCCAGCCATCTTGTTTCACACATTCCCAGAATATCTATCTTGTAGTTGTTCATTTCTGCTTCCACTTGTGCCGCTTTTCCCTGTTCGTTAAGGGTACGAACATTCCAGGTGCCAATTCTGGATGATTTCCTGGTAGACAAAGGGTGAGTCGGCAACCCGGACTCCTTATGGCTTTCTCCGGATTGCGTCATACATCTCTTAGACAGAGAGCCCTTCTCTTTCCTGGTTGACGGATTTACTTTATCTTTCTTTGACTTGTTCATGTTTGTGAAGTTTTTTCGGCTTATTTTTTACAGTATGGGATAGCCAGTCCCATGCCTAACCCTCCTTTCTCGCCTCTTACGAACATGCCTGGTAGGGTACAGCGCCGCTATTCTTTACTTCCCTTTCGGGCCCCGGCAGCGCACGGGCGGTGAATTTAATTATTTCTAGTAAAAACATGATAGTGTGAATTTAGTTATTTCTAGTAAAAACATGATAGTTTAAATGTAGTTATTTCTATCAAAAACATGTTTCATAGATTATACCAAAGCATTTGACAAAGTAAAGAACTATGAAATAATCAAAATCTTAGAAGGCATAAACGTAGGCAGCAAAGATCTAAGACTAATAAAGAACATGTACTGGCAACAAACAGCGGCCATAAGAACTGGAAATCTATGGGGAATGTTTCAACACATAAAACAGGGTGTTAGACAGGGTTGTGTGCTGTCACCAGATTTGTCTAATATTTATAGTGAGATTATTTTAAGATCCATAAAGGGCATGCCTGGAATAACAATTGGATGTCATAACATAAATAATCTAAGGTATGCTGATGATACAGTCTTAATCGCTAAGAGTGAAAATAAGTTACAAGAAACGTTGGACATTATAGTGAAGGAAAGTAAAAATAAAGGACTCTGACTTCATAGCAAGAAGAAAAAAGTAATGGTAACAACAAAGAAAAAGACATCACTTCAATGCAAAATAAAGACAAGTGGAACAATATTAAAACAGGTAAAAGAATTTAAATATTTGGGAACTTTGTTAACCTCAGACGGAAGATGTACAAAAGAGGTGAGATGCAGAATGGCTCAGGCAAAAGTAGCTTTCCAAAAAATGAGGACGATACTGTGCAATCCATTTTTGACAATAGAAACAAGAAAAAGAGTTCTTAAATGTTATATAGAGCCAGACTTAACATATTGATGTGAACCATGGACAATAGGACAACAGACAAGAAAATCACTTGAGTCTGTATAAATGTGGTTTTACAGAAGAATGTTGATAATCCATAGACAGCTAAGAAGAGTAATGAAAACGTTCTGAAAGAGGTCAAAGCAAAAAGAGAGCTAATTTCCAATAATACAAAGAGAAAATTATTGTTATGAGAAAAGAACAACTGGGACATATTATAACAACTGGAAAAATTGAGGGACGAAGAGATAGAGGTTATATTTTATCAAAGATAAAAGTTACCAGATAGCTTACAAGAAAGGCCTGACAGAAGGTCAACAATAGAAATGATCAATAACTGTCGAGATCGAAAGTTGTGGACAGACATGATCACCTACGCCAGCAGGCCCAGTACTTGATGATGATGATTAAAAACATGATAGTTTGAATTTAGTTATTTCTTTTAAAACATGACAGTTTGAATTTAGTTATTTCTTTTAAAACATGACAATTTGAATTTAGTTATTTCTTTTAAAACATGATAGTTCGAATTGAGTTATTTCTTTAAAAACAATCTACGTTATTGATCGTTCTTGTCAACGTTTCTGCCTCTTATTTTCTGGACTTTCCATTCGGTAAGCGCCATCGCTTATGATCCCACGTTACAGAAATAAATGCTCCTAACTTTGAAAGGCAGGTAGTGCCACACAAACACATCATTATTTCGGAGCGGAAATGCAGTACTCAATTAGTACGTCACTACAGCCTCGAACGTCAATGGATCGTGGCAAGCAGCCATCAATCAACTATACTCTTTATGCTTAATTCCTAAGCTCTAAGCTCTCACGTCACGCTAGTTATAAAGTATTTTTCGGTCCGAAACAGTAATCCTGTAATGTTTTCATTGCTCATATTTTGTTAGCACTACTTCGTGCTTTAAAACCTCGTTCGTTTCTCCTTGTTTGCTCTTCACGAGTGATGCTCATACTCTGTTCTTATTTTGTTGTTCATTGAGTTATTGAGTTATTTGCCGGTCATCACCATTGCACTCCGAACATGTCCATAGGTGCTCAGATCCCCTCCTCAGCAAGTCCCGCAGTGTCCAGCGACTGAAGTCTCCAGTTCTATGTTGGTTGATAAGTCTTCTTACACGGCCACTAAGTTTCTCGTTTCCGGTTGTGCCCATCTTAACTCCCATCTCTTTCATCCGAAGAAGTGACGTGGGCTCATGTTTGTCGAAGTCCGTGCCTTTCCCACACCTGGGAGGACATTGATGATGTCCTCTCGATCCATTGGTTAACCGTCCTCAACTAATAGGGTAGCTAGCCAACCTGTCCGCTCTTTCATTTCCCTGTACTCCACCATAGGCTGGTACGTTGAAAAATGTGACCTTACGTATTTTTGACTTCTGCAATGACTCTATCAAATGCATGGGCACAGAGCCCGCCTCCACGTTTTTTTTATCATGCTCTTGTTGTTCATACGTCATTGTTCATAATGTTTGCTCTATTTTGATGCTAACTATTTTGTTCCTCCTTGCTCATCCATATTAAAATCTGATGCATATTATTTTGTTTGAACTTGTTGATTACACTTTGTTCATATTAAATGATGCTCATACTCTGAAACCCACCTGCTCATATTTTGTTGTTTGTGTTTGTTGCTCATAGCTTTTTTTAAAAATATTTCGTTCCTCATACTTCACTATTCCTACTTATTTGCTTATAATTCGTCTCTCATACTTCACTACTCAACTATCTTCCCTCATAATTTATTTTTATAATACTTCACTTCTCTGATCATAATTTGTTTCTCATACTTCACTATTTATACTTTTTTTCCTTATAACGTATTACTCATTCTTTGCTATTCATCTTCATACTTCTGGCGTAACACCCGAACGGTCGTGTTTATATACTCACATGTTATTGTGCAATTTTCTTTTCTCATTCTTTGTCCATTACATTTGGCTTCCTATGTCATTATTTGTTCACTCCTTTTTACCGGAAATTTCTCCCACTTGCACCACATATTTTATTGCTATCATTTATTGTTTCTTTTTTGATATTCATCTTTGTTCTCTACAATTATGTAGTTCGCTCATCTTTCCTCATTATTCATAATTCTCCACACATTTATCGCGACTCATACTTCACTTTTCATACATTTTATCTCACACACCATCACTCACCATCTTCACTCATATTTCGTTCGTGAAATTTCTTCGCTCATACCATTTTTTTTGCATATTTCTCGCCTTTTCGATCACACCTTACATTTCTGGCTTCGTAGATATTATATCAGTCATGCTGCTTGGCTCATGATTGTGTCTCTTACTTCATTTCTCTCATCCATGGCTCATACTTTATTTTGTTGCTCTATTAATTCTCTCGGTACAGAAGGTATTTTTTTTTCAATTTAGCGATAGAGATTTCAAAGATAAAATATGTCATGTTTTTAAATATCGTTCCACATGTTTATATTTATTTAACAATTAACATATTATAAATGAATGTTTAGATATATAACAAAGGAATTAGATTTCACCAATACAATGTTGATAACAGATCTAATAAAAGAATATGGTTTGATGACAGTTTACACTAATTAAATTGAGATTAACGCACTGTGCGTCGAAACGTACATGGTCGAATCCGTATAGCTCTTGGAGCGTCCAAGCGTACGGAAAGATAACATTTAATTGAGATATTGAGTTATTTACGGGTCATCATCATTGCACTCCGAACATGTCCAAAGGTGCTCAGATCCCCTCCTCAGCAATTCCCTCAGTGTCCAGCGACTGACGACTCCAGTTCTATGTTGGTTGATAAGTCTTCTTACACGGCCACCAAGTTTCTCATTTCTGGCCGTGCCCATCTTAACTCCCATTTCCATAATCCGAAGAAGTGACGTTGATCTGTATTTGTCGAAGTCCTATGCTCTTCCCACATCTCGAAGGGCATTGATGATGTCCGCCCGATCCATCGGTTGCCCGTCCTCAGCGACAGCGCAGATAGCCAACCTGTCCGCTCTCTCATTTCCCCGTACTCCCGCATGTCCAGGGACATAGACAAAGGTGACCTTACGTATTTTGGATTTCTGCAACGACTCTACCCATTGCATGTGTACAGAGCCCGCCTCCACTTTTTTTATCATGCTCATCGAATCACTCAGTATACGTGCGTGGGTGTTGTCTTGTGACTCTAACCATTTGAATGCCTTGGTCACTGCCATCACCTCCATTATCATGCTACTCGTGATCATGGCGTATGCACCACTGTCTTCCTTAGCTATTCTGCCTGCCGAGCGTGCTGTAAATGCCCATGCACTTCTTTCGTATCGTCTTACAGATCCGTCTGTATAAGTTTTCAGATGCAACATTTAATATTTCATACTTTGTATTAATTTCAAACGTTGTATGTTAAGGGTAATATACCTTGACTATTAATTACCCTTTACATATCTTTTCACTGTTAACTTAATTAGTATGCTCTGTAGTATATAATTATATTTGATGTGATTGAAAGAAATTTAGAAAAATATGTACCTATCGTTGATATAAAAGGGAGCTTTTAAATAAAATCAGAAAGAAACAATCAACATTTTTCGGAAGATCAAGAGAAGAGGAATGTTGGAATACTTGGTTAGATAGGTAGCTAGACATAAAGAGAGAGACACATCTAGACAGACAGAGAGCCAGATAGGCTGCTAGACATACAGAGAAACGGGCATATAGCTTTACAGACAGAAGAGAGACAGACAGATGACAGACAGACAGACAGATAGATGACAGACAGACAGACAGATAGATGACAGACAGACAGATAGATGACAGACAGACAGATAGATGACAGACACACAGACAGACAGATAGATGACAGACAGACAGACAGATGACAGATATACAGACAAATAGATGACAGACAGACAGACAGATAGATGACATACAGATAGACAGACAGATGACAGACAGACAGACAGGCAGATAGATGACAGACAGACAGACATATAGATGACAGACAGACAGACAGATAGATGACAGACAGACATATAGATGACAGACAGACAGACAGATAGATGACAGACATACAGACAGACAGAAAGATGACAGACAGACAGATAGATGACAGACAGACAGACAGACAGATAGATGACAGACAGACAGACAGATAGATGACAGACAGATGACAGACAGACAGACAAATAGATGACAGACAGACAGACAAACAGACAGACAGACAGACAGACAGATAGATGACAGACAGACAGACAGATAGATGACAGACAGACAGACAGATAGATGACAGACAGACAGACAAACAGATATATGACAGACAGACAGACAGATAGATGACAGACAGACAGACAGACAGACATACAGATAGATGACAGACAGACAGACAAACAGACAAACAGACAGACAGACAGACAGACAGACAGACAGATAGATGACAGACAGACAGATAGATGACAGACAGATAGATGACAGACAGACAGACACGTAGATATCTGTAGAGAAGCATGATAACTTATGCTTGTAATGACGTCACCCAATGGTTCAAATGAGAATATACCAGGAATGTTATATGAACGACAAGCATACAGATCTGAGACCTTCAAAGATATAATTGTTGGTCTTTGAGAAGATATTAGAAGATGAAAGTGGTAATACTTGGTTACAACTGGAAAAATACAGGGAAAGATAGATCGCGGACGACAAAGAGAGAAAATACTAGATCGCTTGTTGTCCTGGCATGGAGAAACAGTCAACAACAGAATTGACAGTATGCACGGTAGACAGAAGCTTGTGGAAGGACTTGATTTCCAACGCCAACCGGTATGGCACATGGTGATGATGGTCTTTGATTTGAATCTCAAGGAATCATCATCGAGTGCCGTCACCGCAACGAAGGTTGGCTACCATGGAGCGCCATTCTGCTCTGTCTCTTGCTTTGATGGTGCAGGTTGTCATAGGCTGATTTGTCCATTTTTTTATGTTACTCGTCCATGTTAGTCTTGGTCTGCCTCTTTTACCTTGTATTTTCCACTCCAGGATTACTTTTAGTAGGCTGTTGTGTCTTTTAACATGGCCCAAAATCGCATTTTTCTTGTTTGAATTGTGCTTAGTAGTTCTCTTTTTATTTTTAGCTGTTTTAAGACTTCGTCGTTTGT
Source organism: Megaustenia siamemsis (assembly GCA_032433765.1). Taxonomy (NCBI): domain Eukaryota; kingdom Metazoa; phylum Mollusca; class Gastropoda; order Stylommatophora; family Ariophantidae; genus Megaustenia; species Megaustenia siamemsis. The sequence goes on along the minus strand of JAVIAB010000145.1, from coordinate 36,507,480 downwards.
TTTCTTTTCATTCCATCCAATTCTACCTATTCTTCTATATATCCACATTTCAAAGGCTTCAATTCTCTGTTTTGTTTTCTTGTCTAATGTCCATGTTTCTGGCACCATATAGGAATATTGAGAAGATGTAACATTTTGCTATTTTTATTTTTAGCCCTGCTGTTATTTGTTTTGATGTTAGTATGTCCTTCATGACATTAAAATTACTTTTTGCCATTCCTATTCTTTTGTTTATTTCAGTTTTACATTTTCCATCACTGGTTATAGTATGTCCAAGGTGGTTGTAGTTCTGAACTGTCTCCAGGTCTATTTATTCAATTTTGATATCCACTTGTGGGTTTTGAGTATTTTCTTTGTTTATGATCATAGTGTTTGTCTTTTTGACATTAATATCTAGTCCATATTTTTTACTTGTCATGTTTATTTCATTAAGTAATTGTTGTAGATCTTTAGGATTTTCTGCTGGTAATACAGAATCGTCAGCATATCTTAGGTTATTGATTATCTTTCCATTAATTTGTAGGCCCGGCATCTCTATGATGTTTTTAAAGATTTGCTCAGTGTATAGATTGAACAAGCTTGGTGATGGGATGCATCCCTGTGCTACTCCTCTTTTTGTATCTCGAGGAATGTAACAAATAAAATATGTGGAGAATAACATATTTTGGCATAATTCTACTACATTGAAACAATGCGGTAAATTATGAATAATGACAGGATTTAGGGATAATTTCCTGCTCATAGTTAACCCTGACATTTCGTAGCTCATAATTTAAATGCACATGCGAATCACTAATAAAAGTACAGTTAATATTAATCTATGCATTGTTAACAGGCATTGACATTTGCTTTCTACTCTGCAGCTTTGCCACTTCAGTTATTATGCTACTTATTTGGGACTCCACCCAATACTGCTTTCAACTCCACATATACTATCTTTTCTACTGTCGAATTTGGTGGTTAGTTGATTGCGTTCGCCCGATGACTAAAGTATTCTAGATTATCGTGGTAGAGTAGGATATTCCTCTTCATCATCCGCCCTTACAAGGACGTAGTGGACGTGTCTGTGTTGTGTTGTGGTTTGCAGTATAACTGTTATATTTGCGCCTTTCGGCCCAACACATCCGACTTCAGCACGACATTTTTAGCACCGGGTTGTCTTCCCTCTTCGATCCCTGCTCACTTGGCAAGACTAGACAGGTTAGTCTGTTACTGGAGGCACCGCGGAGAGGTGGAGCAGGGTATGGATGGTTTTGGTTAACCGATCCTGGCGCAAGCCATCAGCTGTGGGTCGCTGACAACTTCCAGCTCTGATGCTGGGAGGCCCGCCTTCGCCTCCACTGCCGAATTTAAAACTCCACCCAATACTGCTTTCAACCTCACATATACCCACTTTTCTACTGGCGAACTCACGACTCCACTCGATACTGCTTTCAACTCCACTATATATCAACCTTCCTACATCTAAACTCACAACTTCACTCAATACTGCTTTCAACTCCACTGTATATCAACCTTCCTACATCTAAACTCACAACTTCACTCAATACTGCTTTCAACTTCACTATATATCAACCTTCCTACATCTAAACTCACAACTCCACCCAATACTGCTTTCAACTCCACTATATATCAACCTTCCTACATCTGAACTCACGACTCCACCCAATACTGCTTTCAACTCCACATATACCCACTTTTCTACTGACGAACTCACAACACCACTCAATACTGCTTTCAACTCCACTATACATCAACCTTCCTACATCTTAACTCAAGACTCCACAATCCTCATATTATATTATTATTGTTCTACCCGACTACAGAGTCCATCCAAAAATGATTCCAAATCTTCGGCAGCATCTAAATTTGGTTCCGAATCAACGTTCACCTAAAATACATTTTGTCTCTAAATTCTCGACTCCGATTTCACAGCCATGCTTTTAACATATATTTTAGTGCCCACAAATACCGTTATTATATTTACCCCCTCGATAATGCCTCGTGCGTTCCATCTTAATATCATGAACACAAATAGCACAGCCCAGCCGTACTTAACACTATAATTGAAGATGATATTTTCCTTTTCGTTAAAAAAACGCTTGCATTGTTTTTTTTTTATGCATTACAGATCAGTGATTCTCACACTGTTTCAAACTACAGCCCCATTTGTGCCAGGATGTCGTGCTTTTAGCCCACTTGAGTCATACTCTCGTTAACCTAACTCGGAAAATGTCGTTCTACCGCATCTCTTAATTCAACAAACCGATTTTCCTTAGATCTGCATTCTTTAATAATTTATTGACCATTATTTCATTTCACAAACTCATCATTGTTATATTTAATTACTTGCATTTATCTCAACTCTCAATTATTTTCACAAACTCATCATTGTTATATTTAATTACTTGCATTTATCTCAACTCTCAATTATTTTCACAAACTCATCATTGCTATATTTAATTACTTGCATTTATCTCAACTCTCAATTATTTTCATAAACTCATCTTTAACCCCTCTTGATTTCATAATCTCATCCTCCCGAGCTCAAATGTTTCAACAATTGACATATACATTCAATGAATAAAAACTCACACTCACAGCATCTTTGATTCAAGACCTCATTTTCACGTATTACTTTGTTTATGCTGAACTTTTTTATCGAAAACTAAAGAATAAATGTCTCACCTACTTGTTAACAAAATAGCCTTTTCTTTTTAGTGCCTGATTACGTTCAATCTCTTAACCCTATAATTACGACCCGGTTGTAGACGCAGATAAAAATTCCCGAATTATTTCTACAAACCAAAATCTTCATGTATTTACTACAACTGTCTTTGACACACTATAACCAGTGATGGAAAGTGTAAAACTGTAATAAACAAAAGAATAGGTATGGCAAAAAAGTATTTTAATACCATGAACAATATACCAACATGAAGACAAATAACACCAGGGATAAAACTAAGAATAGCAAAAGGTTATGTCTTCTCAAAATTCCTATATGGTGCAGAAACATGGACATTAGACAAGAAAACAGAACAGAAAATTGAGGCCTTTGAAATGAGGATATATAGAAGAATAAGTAGAATTGGATGGAAGGAAAAGAAAACAAATGATGAAGTTTTAAAACAACTAAAAATGAAAAGAGAACTACTAAGCACAATTCAAACAAGACAAATGCGATTTTTGGGCCATGTTAAAAGACACAAAAGCCTACAAAAAGTAATCCTGGAGGGAAAAATACAGGGTAAAAGAGGCAGAGGCAGACGAAGACTAACATGGACGAGTAACATCAAAAGATGGACAAGTCAACCTTGCACAACCTGCACCATCAAAGCAAGAGACAGAGCAGAATGGCGCTCCATGGTAGCCAATCTTCGTTGCGAAGATGGCACTCGATGATGAGGAAATGCGGTCTGGCGTGATACCGACCTGTCATTCAAAACTGTGCTCATAGATCATGCAACCACATGGGCATCATCAGGTCGCATGTCCTTTGTACAGCATTGTATTCACCATAGTGCGTCAGTAAGAACCCCTGTTCATAGCCATATCTCCCACAGAACATTGTATTAACCTCATCCCGTCTGAAAAAATATGTCTCTAGCCAGATCTCCCACAAAATTTGCATTCACCCCAGCCTGTCTAAGAGAATCTTGTCTCTAGCCAGATCTCCCAGAAAATGTGCATTCACCACAGCCTGTCTTAGAGAATCTTGTCTCTAGCCAGATCTCCCACAAAATGTGCATTCACCCCAGCCTGTCTTAGAGAATCTTGTCTCTAGCCAGATCTCCCACAAAATGTGCATTCACCCCAGCCTGTCTTAGAGAATCTTGCCTCTAGCCAGATCTCCCACCTCTTCTGTTGCCATGTTCAAGGTCAGTCTATATGTCATCAAAAAACATTCTTCTTGATCTGCTCCTGATGATGATCCAGGAACCATGCCATGTTTTTTTCTAGCTAGATGTGGCATTTCATGTGGCCATAGTATTTTCATTTCCACTATAGAATACAGATCTTGTTAATGTTTCAGTCGTTTCATTATGTTTTCCTTCCTCTATGTCATTTTCCAAAGTATCTTATGGATTTGTATGTAACAGTTTCTTTCGAAATAATATATGTTCTTCTTTATTGTTTGCGAGATTGTCTATGATTAGCAATCATATGCTGCTATCGGAAAGATACATTTCCTCATCATCATCATCATTGAGTGCAAGTCTCCGCATCGCAGTTTAGCCGCCATGGAGCGCCATTCTACTCTGTCTCTTCCTCTGCTTTTTGCAAATTGTCATAGGTTGACTTGTCCATCCTTTGATGTTACTAGTCCATGTTAGTCGTGGTTTGCCTCTGCCAACGATACGCAAGCCCGATTAAAGACGTCAATGATATATTTTAAAGACGTCAATGATATATTTTAAAGACGTCAATGATATATTTTAAAGACGTCAATGATATATTTTAAAGACGTCAATGATATATTTTAAAGACGTCAATGATATATTTTAAAGACGTCAATGGTATATTTTAAAGACGTCAATGATATATTTTAAAGACGTCAATGATATATTTTAAAGACGTCAATGATATATCTTAAAGACGTGTTGGCATAGACGTCGGACGTCACCTCTGAAAAAGATGGTACCAGGGTCAAGAAACCACCAATTTCAACTCCCGCCAAAAGTGACGGGAATTGTTCAAGTGGAAGCTTTAGTTTATTCCTGGATCTACATCCCCTTTCGGGCTCTCGGTTTTGAGATCCGATCGCTAACCCTCACGCCACAAAAGGATATCATTTATGCACTCCGCTCGCGTTGAAGTCTTCGTGGCAGTTCATCAGCAATGAGTGCCGTCTCCACATCGAAGGTTGGCTACCATGAAGCGCCATTCCGGTGTCTCTCGCTTTGATGGTGCAGATTGTCACAGGTTGACTTGTCCATCTTTTATTCTTACTAGTCCATGTTAGTCTTGGTTTGTCCCTGCCTCTTTCACCTTGTATTTTCCCCTCCAATATGCCTTTTAGTAGGCTTCTGTGTCTTTTAACATGGCCCAAAAATCGCATTTGTCTTGTTTGAATTGTATTTAGTAGTTCTCTTTGTTAGTTGTTTTAAGACTTCATCGTTTGTTTTCTTTTCTTTCCATCCAGTTCTATCTTGGATAAAAACAACATTTCCTGGGTAATTGTAATTGTACAGCCTGTCTAGTATTGTGCCACATGTTTCTCATGAAAGTTATTATTGTGTTGCTATTACTAATCATCTTTTTACCTCATTCCGTCTGTCTCCGTTCTTAGTTTCTACAGTTCCCAGACATTCATAGTTTGTTACAATTTCAAGTTCTTCTCTGTTGATGATGATTCTGTGTTGGCTTTTATTCATAATATAAAAAAATATAAACAGATAAAAAATATAAGCACTAATACCACTTTCCCCGAAGGCCTAACAAGGCATACATAGATCCTTTCATTATGTCCTACATCCTATTAGATTTACTTTTTCGTTAGATATACGTTTTCTGGTACCTATTTCAGGTTAAATTACGTGTTTTCATTCGTTCATTCAATTGGTGGTGTTTCCAAATAGAAGGATGGCTACCATGGAGCGTCATATTACTATGTCTCTTGTCTTGATGGTGCATGTTCTCTCCAACCACTTCTACTCGTCCTTTTTCCCCGCAATCCCCCCCCCTTCCTGTTGTGCCCCTCTACTACTCCCACGGTTTGTTGGATTACATCTCTCTCTCTCCCTCTCTCTCTCTCGTATCACCATCTCATATCTTATCCCTCTGTCCACCTCTCCTTATCTTATATACCCCAATCATCCTAGATGAAGTAGTATTTATCTGTACCTCATCGTTTGTTGTTCCTGTTCTCGTTCTCCGAAGGACGCATGTAGGCACAAACGTTAGTATTTTGTTGTGCTCCCTTTTTGTAAAAGTAAAGAAAATTAAAGTAAAGTGCCCCCGTCACGCCAAGTGGCGTATAGGGAATATGGTGTTAGTGACCATAAATTTTACAGACCTTCAGCACATGATTTTTGGGGTAATGTGACAGGTATTTCGCCCGTGCCGTTTTACTTTCCCAGGGAAAAAAAAGCCGGTATCCATTAAAAGCTGGGTGAACCGGAGCCGTAGGTTGGGATCGAACCCTACCTCTTGTCCTTTGTAGTCCTGAGCATGGTGAGGGGAGATAGTAGTTAGAGATACTGATACCTTGCTACTGATGTCGTGAGAGTCAACTATGAAGGTTGGGGTCGAGATCTCCTCTCTGCTGTGGATTTCGTGCGATTGAGCTGTAGCCATCTTCAGTGCTTTCGTCAGTGTGTGAAAGCATGACTTCATTCTGGGGAGCGTGCTGAGGAAAGGATATAAGCACGGATGAGTTGTCCGTTGCGCAAGTA
>JAVIAB010000145.1:36296082-36496082 GCA_032433765.1 Megaustenia siamemsis | reverse complement strand
GGCCAGATTTAAATGCTGATCACATTACCCCAAATGTGTTGAAGTAACAAATCAGAATAAAAATCATCATGATCAGGTACCATGCCTGCTGGCGTAGGTGATCATGTCTCTCCACAGCTTTCGATCTCGACAGTTATTTATCATTTCTGTTGTTGACCTTCTGCCAAGCCATTCTCTTAAGCTGTCTGGTATCTTTTCTCTTTGCTTCCCTCTATCTCTTCATCCCTCAATTTTTCCAGTTGTTACAATATATTCCAGTTGTTCCCTTCTCATTACATGGCCAAAAAATAATGATTGTTTCTTCCTAATATTGGAAATTAGCTCTCTTTTTGCTTTGACCTTTTTCAGAACATTTTCATTACTCTTCTAAGCTGTCCGTGGTATTCTCAACAGTCTTCTGTAAATTCACATTTCAACAGCCCTTTAGTGATCTTCTTGACTGTTGTCCTATCGTCCATGATTCACATCCATATGTTAAGACTGGCTCTACATAACATTTAAGAACTCTTTTTCTTGTTTCTATTGTCAATAATGGATTGCATAGTATCATCCTCATTTTTTGGAAAGCTACTTTTGCCTGAGCCATTCTACATCTCACCTCTGTTGTACATTTGCCATATGAGATTAACAATATTCCCAAATATTTAAATTCATTTCATTATTGAGTGCCGTCTCCGCAACGAAGGTTGGCTACCATGGAGCGCCATTTTGCTCTATTTCTTGCTTTGATGGTGCAGGTTGTCATCGGTTGATTTGTCCATCTTTTGATGTTACTCGTCCATGTTAATCTTGGTCTGCCTCTGCCTCTATTACCTTATATTTTCCCCTCCAGGATCACTTTCAGTAGGCTGTTGTGTCTTTTAACATGGCCTAAAAATCGCATTTGTCTTGTTCTAATTGTGTTCAGAAGTTCTCTTTTCATTTTTAGTTGTTTTAAGACTTTGTCATTTGTTTTCTTTTCCTTCCATCCAATTCTACCTATTCTTCTATATATCCACATTTCAAAGGCTTCAATTCTCTGTTCTGTTTTCTTGTCTAATGTCCATGTTTCAGCACCATATAGGAATATTGAGAAGATGTAACATTTTGCTATTCTTAGTTTTAGCTCTGGTGTTATTTGTTTTGATGTTAGTATGTCCTTCATGACATTAAAATTACTTTTTGCCATTCCTATTCTTTTATTTATTTCAGTTGTACATTTTCCATCACTGGTTATAGTATGTCCAAGATAGTTATAGTTCTGAACTGTCTCAAGGTCTATTCCTTCAATTTTGATATCCACTTGTGGGTTTTGAGTATTTTCTTTGTTTATGATCATAGTTTTAGTCTTTTTGATATTCATATCTAGTCCATATTTGTTGCTTGTCGTGTTTATTTCATTAAGTAATTGTTGTAGGTCTTTAGGATTTTCTGCTAGTAGTACAGTATCGTCAGCATATCTTAGGTTATTGATTATCTTTCCATTAATTTGTAGGCCTGGCATCTCTATGATGTTTTTAAAGATTTGCTCAGTGTATAGATTGAACAAGCTTGGTGATAGGATGCATCCTTGTCTTACTCCTCTTTTTATATCAATGGGTGTAGAGAACTCTTTGTTATATTTTATTATTGCTGTTTGCTCCCAGTATAGATTGCATATTAGTCGTATATCCATGTCATCTAGATGTATCTCTTTTAGGCATTCTATAAGTTGTTTGTGGTGTACTCTATCAAAAGCTTTGGTGTAGTCTATGAAGCAGGCATATATTGGTTTGTTTACTTCTGTGTATTTTTCGATTAATGTTCTCATGCAGAATATGGCTTCTTTTGTCCCGCTATTTTTCCTAAATCCAAATTGCTGCTCATCTAATTCAGTATTGATTTTATTCTGAATCCTTCCTTGTATAACTTTTAGCAAGATTTTTGTAACATGGCTCATTAGGCTTATTGTTCTAAAGTCACTGCATTCAACTGCACCATTCTTTTTAGGCAATGCAATGAAAGTTGATGTTTTTAGTTCATTTGGTATGTATCCTGTGTGGTATATGTCGTTGCATATGTCTGTAATCACTTCAATGCCAAAATCTTCAAGTGCCTGTATCATCTCTATCTGTATGCTTTCAGGTCCTGCTGCTTTTCCCCTTTTCATTGTTTTTATAGCTTTTTCCACCTCAGATTTTAAGATTTTATAGCCTGATGTACATTTTATAACTGGTTTCTTGTCCCTTTGATCATGAAATAGTTCTGTTATATATTCCTGCCATCTATCTATGATATCCTTATTGTCTGTTAGCATTTTTCCTTTTAAATTCATTTACCTGTTTTAATATTGTTCCACTTGTCTTTTTTGCCCATTTCATATAATATAATATTCCCTGCACACACGAACTGTGACCATCTCTTTACATTACTCTTTACATTACTCTTTACATTACTCTTTACATTACTCTTTACTATATAACTTCTTGCGGCAGCGATGTAAAGCTGGTTGAAACATAGAGAGAAAAATATAAAATTATATCAATAAGCTTTACTAACAAGAAGACAGTACAACATTACAAACGGTTAGGACACAGCTAAGTAGAAATGTATCTATGTAATCGCGAACGAGGGTTTTTTAAATCCCCTTGCCTTGTCAAACTGATGAAGACTAACTGTCGAAACCATTGTAATGTATCACTATGGAGATGATGGCAGTGACTAAGACATTCAACTGGCTAGAGTCACTGGTCTACACCCACTCTTCTATACTGAATGATCGATGAGCATGATAAAAAAAGTGGAGGCGGGCTCTGTACGCATGCAATGGGTAGAGTCGTTGCAGAAATCCAAAATACGTAAGGTCACTTTTGTCTATGTCCCTGGACATGCGGGAGTACGGGGAAATGAAAGAGCAGACAGGTTGGCTAGCTGCGCTGTCGTTGAGGACGGGCAACCAATGGATCGGGCGGACATCATCAATGCCCTCCGAGATGTGGGAAGAGCACAGGACTTCGACAAACACAGATCAACGTCACTTCTTCAAATGATGAAAATGGGAGTTAAGATGGGCACAGCCAAAAATGAGAAACTTAGTGGGTGTGTAAGAAGCTTTATCAACCAACATAAAACTGGAGTCGTCAGTGGCTGGACACTGAGGGAATTGTTGAGGAGGGGATCTGCGCACCTATGGACATGTTCGGAGTGCAATGATGATGACCCGCAAATAACTCATTAGCTCAATAAATTAATAACTCAATAAATCAATAACTGAATAACTCAATAAATCAATAACTCATTGTAATTTGCGTAATGTCTTCTTATTAGTAAAACTGCTTTAAACAATTGAATAGTTGTTTTTCATGGCTTCGCTCTAACTTGTCTACCTGGTACCATACCCATTATAATGAACTTCTTTAGGCTCCTATATCGTTTTGTATCAAGAAAATTGTTGCATTTTTATTCATTATCTATTATATAGAACAACAACAACTGAAATAGTTTGGTCACCTGGTCAGAATGAATCCTCACTAATCAACATCAAAGGCGTTCTTCTCGAGAATGTATGGAAAAAGACCAAGAGGAAGACCTAGAAGAAGATGGATAGATGCAGTGATAGAGACATGTAACAACAAAGGAAAATCACTAATTCAGACAGTTCGAGCAGCTCAAGAACGACAAATGATATAACCACGACACCTTTTCGGTACCAGTGAGAAAGAGAAAAGAGGATTCATTATCTATAGATACTATATTATGTTATGCTAATATATTAGCAAGTAGTCATAAAAATGGTTAGTTTATTCAATATTGGCAGATTTGTTCTTTCTGATGCCCTTAACTTTCTGATTAATCATCTGCAGAGATTGTATTCGAAAGTATTGATGTATGTTGCGTCAGATCTGTCGAAAGTTCACCTTTCAGAGTCATATGTGGCTGTTGTGGGGAATATTGTTTATTGGTGATATATAGAGTCTTATGTGGCTGCTGCGATAAATAGAGTTTATTGGTGATATATAGTCTTATGTGCCTGCTGTGAGAAATAGAGTTTATTGGTGATATATAGAGTTGTATGTGGCTGCTGTGAAAAAATAGAGTTTGTTGGTGATATATAGAGTCTTATGTGACTGCTGTGAGAAATAGAGTTTATTGGTGATATATAGAGTCTTATGTGGCTGCTGTGAGAAATAGAGTTTATTGGTAATATATAGAGTCTTATGTGGCTGCTGGGAGAAATAGAGTTTATTGGTGATATATAGAGTTTTATGTGGCTGCTGTGAAAAAATAGAGTTTGTTGGTGATATATAGAGTCTTATGTGACTGCTGGGAGAAATAGAGTTTATTGGTGATATATAGAGTCTTATGTGGCTGCTGTGAGAAATAGAGTTTATTGGTGATATATAGAGTCTAATGTGGCTGCTGTGAGAAATAGAGTTTATTGGTGATATATAGAGTCTAATGTGGCTGCTGTGAGAAATAGAGTTTATTGGTGATATATAGAGTCTTTCTGACCTATTGAATCGAACCAGGGACAGTAGAGAAACAAATGAAAATACGATTACAAGCCATGAGCTGTTATTTCTAAGAATATTGTTGCAAAATTCCTGGACAGGTAAAAAGATTAACGAGGAAATTCTCAAAGAGGTCAACACAAAAGGAGAGCACATAAAAGACATTAAAATGTCGACAGTTTGAAACAGTTTTTTCGGGCATTTCGCGAGAAGTGGGAAGTTGGAATATTTGGTTACAACTGACAAAATGCATGCAGAGAGATGGCTGATGAAAGAGAGAGAAGTTAGTAGATAGCTTGGTGCCATGGCAAGACAAGCAATCAATATAACTGATACGATACAACGTTGACAGGGATGTGTTATCATCTACGCCAACCGGGAGTCGATCATTACATGTTGATGATGTGAAGGCTGAAATTTGTATTTTTTAAAATACGGTTTCCTTGCCACATGTTGTTTGTTTATTCGTATTTGTGATCTGTATTTTAAAATCGCTATTTTAGTCTTTGGCGATTATTCAAGAAATGAAAACTGTTTACTCGTTTCAATTCTTGTCACTTTGATACAAATATCAGCAGATGTACCTGTTTATATGCTTTATGTGTGAGAATCTGGCTGCAGAACGTAGCGCATCATCATCATGTGCCATAGCGGTTGGCGTAGGCGATTATGTTATTCCTCAATCTTCTATCTACAGTGCATCGTACCAGTTCTGTTGTTGACTGTTTTCCATGCCATGACACCAAGATATCTAATAGTTTCTCGTTTTCTCGTCCGCGATCTCTCTTTCCTTTTATTTTACCAGTTGTAACCAAGTATTATAACTTTCCTCTTCTCATGATGTGCCCGAAAAATGTTGATTGTTTCTCTCTGATGTTTTTTAGGAGCTCCCTTTTTGTCATAGGAAAATTTTTTTTTTTTTTTTCTAAATGGTATGTCAACTTTTGAGACAGTTCTGATATCACACTCAGAAGATAAAAGGTGCAGGAGAAAGGAAACAAGGCCAGGCAACACAAATACATTTTGTTCATTTTGTGGCCATATCTGTCTATACTAAATTGGCAGATTCAGCAACGTAGCATCCAGCATAAGACACTAAAAGTTTTACGAAACTACTGACTTATCGTGATTGCTTGCCACCAACTGTCTTTCAAGACGCCGAGGGCTATACTTGCATATATATTGAGTAGCCTCCATCAGTCTTTCAGCGCTCCTTGAAATGTTATTTTTTTTCTTTTCTTTCCTTTCGCAGAGTATTCTCTTTTTCTATGAATCTGCTTCTTGTTTGAGGTGGACCTTTAGAGTGTGTTCCCAGAGATTGCGGCCTGTAGCTATGTCTTCCCATGCTGCAGGGTTTATCTTCAGAGTCTTCATGTCACGTTTACACACGTCTACAAATCGAAGTTTTGGGCGCCCACTAGTCCTTTTACCATCTGCCAGTTGTCCATAGAATATATCTTTTGGTATGCGGCCATCTTTGGCCAAGCCAGCGTAACCTACTTTGTTTGAGCAGCGTGTTGATGTTCGGGAGGCCTGTGCGATTCACGACCTCCACATTTGTCACTATATATATATAATTTTTCTATGCTGCGTGATGGTGATGATTGTTTCTTCGGTATTATTTTTACTGAATGAAATGGTAGTGTTCTCGCAACCCTTTATTTTAGTTGTTGAAAACTAATCATCATCATTTTCTCGTGCGAAGCCGGTTGGCACAGGCGATCATCTCTCTCTCCACATCACTTAGTCTTTAGTATGCGTCATCATTTCAGTCGGTGATCCTTTATTATGCCATTTTGACAAGCTGTTCAATATTTCTTTCTCTTGGTTTTCCTTTGCTCTACTTTCTATTCAATTCAGCTGTTGCAATATTATTCTCTATGCCTTCTTTTCACATGAAATGTCCAATAAATGTTGATTGTCTTTTCTTCATTCTTTTCATGATGTTTCTGATTTCTCTATCTTGTTTTAAACATTCATCATTTGTACATTTTTGCCATCCATAGAATTCGTATCATTCTTCTGATAAACGACATCTCAGATGCCTCTAATGTTCTTTGTGTTGTCTTGCTTATTGTTCATGAGTCAAACATTTTAAAATGTAGGCTCTGCATATAATTAAATCTGGGGAGAAAAAGTTAAAAATACTGTCACCTGCCACGCCCATTTTGCTATCAAGGCCTTGACAACGAGCATAGAGTAAAAGAATAGAGTCGCTGTCACCTGTCACGTTCATGTTTCTAAATGGGCCCTAACTAAGAACATAGAGTAAAAGAATAGAGTCGCTGTCACCTGCCACGTCCATTTTGCTATCAAGGCCTTGACAACGAGCATAGAATAAAAGAATAGAGTCACTGTCACCTGCTACGCCAATGTCGCTATCTGGGCCCTAACCATGAGCAGAGAATAAAAGAATAGAGTCACTGTCACCTACCACGCCCATGTCGCTATCTGGGCTCTAACCAGGAGCAGAGAATAAAAGAATAGAGTCACTGTCACCTACCACGTCCATGTCGCTATCTGGGCCCTAACCATGAGCAGAGAATAAAAGAATAGAGTCACTGTCAGCTGTCGCGCCCATGTCGCTATCTGGGCCCTAACTATGAGCAGAGAATAAAAGAATAGAGTCACTGTCACCTACCACGCCCATGTCGCTATCTGGGCCCTAACCATGAGCAGAGAATAAAAGAATAGAGTCACTGTCACCTACCACGCCCATGTCGCTATCTGGGCCCTAACCATGAGCAGAGAATAAAAGAATAGAGTCACTGTCAGCTGTCGCGCCCATGTCGCTATCTGGGCCCTAACTATGAGCAGAGAATAAAAGAATAGAGTCACTGTCACCTACCACGCCCATGTCGCTATCTGGGCCCTAACCACGAGCAGAGAATAAAAGAATAGAGTCACTGTCAGCTGCCACTTATCCCATAAGAGGCGACTAAAGGATTGTGGGGATCTTTGCCTGTGCTACGGAATTCCAGCATGTGAGCTGAAGCTATTTTCAATACGTTATCTAGTGGGAGTCGAGCGTGCTTCATGCAGAGGTGCGTCCTGAGGAGGTGATGTGAGTAATATGGAGTTGTCCGTTGTGCAATGAAAATGATCTTTCAATAAACATAACGTATAAATAGACCGTATAAAAAATAACGTATAAGAGTTTTACTAGGAATCAATAACATTAAAATAACTTATGGAGAGATCAATAAATTTGTCAAATACATTTCTTAGCCTATATTTTATATGAGCAATAACAGTTTATGACAAAAAGATAAGAAAATAAAGTTATTGAACTAAAGATTTGTCATAATAGATAATATATGATTACTGTATAAACCCATTATACAAGGAAAATATTGAGTGGCCCAGACACCCACAACAGGATACCACTTTAACGACATAGTTACGAAGTGATGCACTGCAAGTTGGTTTTAAAATCTAAACATTAAAAAATACTATATATGTGTAGCTTGCAAAAGAAAAGACAGTTACATATTGTCAACACGGGACGCCATAGAAGTAGGTAGTTAAAACGTGTCCAGAAGGAAGATTATCTCCCCTTCTATTAAAAGTGGTTTCAATACTACAGGGTGTTTATAAAGTCTCACTACACTTGGTATCTTGGTCAATTTGAAAAAAAAATGTTTATGACGTCATCACAATATGTGCTCCCACTGTCAATGAAATTTGTTGAATAAGTTTATTGCTACTGGAAATGTGGAAGATGCTCCACGATCTGGTAGGCCTGCTGTGAATGATGAAATATGTTTAGATATCCAAGACAGAATCCTTAAAAGTCCAGACAAGTCATTAAGAAAACTGTCGCAACAAGTGAACTTACCATTGAGCACATATTGTGATGACGTCATAAACATTTTTTTCAAATTGACCTAGATACCAAGTGTAGTGAGACTTTATAAACACCCTATATATAATGTTGCCTACTATTTACCCATCTTCTTCAAGTACCGGGCCTGTTGGCGTAGTTGATCATGTCTCTCCACAACTTTCGATATCGACAGTTATTTATCATTTCTGTTGTTGACCTTCTGCCAAACCATTCTCTTAAGCTGTCTAGTATTTTTTTCTCTTGGCTTCCCTCTATCTCTTCGTCCCTCAATTTTCCCAGTTGTCACAATATATTCCAGTTGTTCTCTTCTCATTACAGGGCCAAAAAATGATGATTGTTTCTTCCTAATATTGGAAATTAGCTCTCTTTTTCCTTTGACCTCTTTCACAACATTTTCATTACTCTTCTTAGCTGCCCATGGTATTCTCAACATTCTTCTGTAAAACCACACTTCTACAGACTCTATCTGCGATTTCATTTTGGATTTGACAGGATAGTTTTCTATTTTGTTTTCTTTAACACATTTCGATTGTTTTTGTTTTGGTTGTTTCGTTATTAGTTTTGTGTGTGTGTTTTTTTGTTTGTTCCTGATGAAGGCCTATTGAACCGAAACGTTGTTTAGTCTGTGTCGTTCACTTGTCACGTAAAGCTTCTTACATACCATTTTTTATTTTTTTTATTTTTCCTTCTACAGACTCCAGTGATTTTCTTGTCTGTTGTCCTACTGTCCACGATTCACATCCATATGTTAAGACTGGCTCTACATAACATTTAAGAACTCTTTTTCTTGTTTCTATTGTCAAAAATGGATTGTATAGTATCTTCCTTATTTTTGGAAAGCTGCTTTTTTCCCTTTTTCTAATAGTGATTTCTGTACTATATAATGTTGTCTTTTATTTGCTGCTTCTACTAACTGGTGCTATAGTACTATATAATGTTGTCTTTTATCTTCTCTTTTACTAACATTGGTTTCAGTACTATATAATGTTGCCTTTTGTCTCCCCTTCCATTAACAGCGATTTCAGCATAAAATAATGTTGTCTTTTATCTTCTCTTCTATTAACAGTTGCTTTAGTACTATATAATGTTGCATTTTACCTCTCCTTCTACCAACAGTTGCTTTAGTACTATATAATGTTGCTTTTTACCTCTCCTTCTACTAACAGTTGCTTTAGTACTATATAATGTTGCCTTGTATCTTATCTTCTACTAACAGTTGCTTTAGTGCTATATAATGTTGCCTTTTACCTCTCCTTCTATTAACAGTTGCTTTAGTACTATATAATGTTGCCTTTTACCTCTCCTTCTACTAACGGTTGTTTTAGTACTATATAATGTTGCCTTTTACCTCTCCTTCTACTAACAGTGTGTTCAGCACTATATAATGTTGCCTTTTACCTCTCCTTCTACTAACAGTGTGTTCAGCACTATATAATGTTGCCTTTTACCTCTCCTTCTACTAACGGTTGCTTTAGTACTATATAATGTTGCCTTTTACCTCTCCTTCTACTAACAGTGTGTTCAGCACAATATAATGTTGCCTTCTTCAAGTCAAGCATGATTGCTGCGAGGCATATTTCTCACGTGTAGTTCTTGCTAAATATGACTCAGACTACAGCCAACTATAGAGAATACCAGAGGAGAAAAAGGAAATCCCAGATACCCCTGAAGTTGGGCGTGTAGGCTAACAGTGAGACGCTACAGTTTTGTGAAAGTATTCCCTTATAGTTATATCAGTTATGTCCGTTTTCTCAGTCATGTCCGTTTTCTCAGTCATGTCCGTTATATCAGTTACGTCCGTTATATCAGTTATGTCCGTTGTATCAGTTATGTCCGTTGTATCACTTATGTTCGTTATATCAGTTATATCAGTTATATCCGTTATATCATCTATGTCCGTTTTATCAGTTATGTCCGTTATAGCAGTTATGTCCGTTATATCAGTTATTTCCGTTTTATCAGTTATGTCCGTTTTATCAGTTATGTCCGTTATATCAGTTATGTCCGTTATATCAGTTATGTCCGTTATATCAGTTATTTCCGTTATATCAGTTATGTCCGTTATATCAGTTATGTCCGTTATATCAGTTATGTCCATTATGTCAGTAATTCCCGTTAATATCCAATGAACTTAGAACATCAAATGTTGTTCATCCTCATTTCTTCCTTGGAAGAGGACGAATGTGTTGGGGGACAAAGAAAACAAGGGTCAATCGATCAGCATATTATGTATAGGAAATGGAGATGGATTGGACACACACTAAGGAAACTGTGGCCAGCAGTTCAATACAGACACTATTATGGAACCCACAGTGACAGAGAGAGCGAGGAGGGCTCAGAAAAATATGAAGAGAAGTCATGTAAACCCTCAAGAACATTGTCCTAGACTGGAGAGGGGTAGAGAAAATGTCCAAGAATAGGGATGGATTGAGAGACCTTGTCTGTGGTCTAGACTGGAGAGGGGTAGAGAAAATGTCCAAGAATAGGGATGGATTGAGAGACCTTGTCTGTGGTCTAGACTAGAAAATGTCCAAGAATAGGATGGATTGAGAGACCTTGTCTGTGGTCTAGGTGGAGACAGGTAGAGAAAATGTCCAAGAATAGGGATGGATTGAGAGACCATGCCTGTGGCGTAGGCTCCAAAATGGGGTCTAAAGGCTTTCATTGATTGATTGATTGATTGTAAGATTGATTGATTGATTGATTGATTGTAAGATTGATTGTAAGATTGATTGATAGTGTGTCGTTGATGTTTAGACTTATGGGGGTTGTCTACTGGTTTCCCTCCTATTATTCACCTCGGAAACTCTCCCATCAGTGACTGTAGAGCAAACAAGCAGATTCTAGAACAAACAGATACTAGAACAAACAGATTCTAGAACAAACAGATTCTAGAACAAACAGATACTAGAACAAACAGATACTAAAACAAACAGCACCAAATTGCGTCGTCCTCGACAACAAGGAAACAAAAGTTTGCGTTCAGTAAGTTGGAACGACAAATTCCAGGGAACTAAAGAACACTTTAAGCTCATCGACCTGTTCATGATGATCTTGCGAGTGTGAAATAGAAAAAAAGGATTGGAGGATCACAGAAAGTAGTGCCCAATAACCTAACCTAAACAACCCCGTCACGCCAAGTGGCGTTTAGGGAATATGGTGTTAGTGGCCATACATTTTACAGACTTCAGCACATGATTTTTGGGGTAAGGTGGTCGGTCCGTGCCGCTATACTTTCCCAGAAAAAAAATCCGGTATCCATTTAAGATTGGGTGATCCTGGAAGCCGTTGATCAGGATCGAACCCGACCTCTTGTACTTTGTAGTCCAGTTCACTAACCACTGAGCTATCGTGGCTCCCAGTGCCTAATAGACTGCATATTAAACATGTCCTCAAGACCTCTGGGTACAAGAAGTAGCATAAACGAAAAATAAGAAGAAAAAGCTGAGATGCACAAATCGACAGAAGAAAATTATAAATATTAAAAAAATGTATATACAAACATGAGGGTTTATGAGGGAGGTAAAGAATAGTAACACTGTGACCTTCCAGGCATGTCGTAAGAGGCGACTAAGGAGGTTGATCGATGGCTTGACAAGCTGTCATTGTAAAAAGTATTGTTATTGAAACAGAGCCATAGATTTTAGAAGCAGTGATCTCTGCAATATGTGCCATTTTGGCACGCAAGGTTTCTGTTTTTGAGATTGTGGTTCTGCCCTATGTACCGTCTTCGGCTCGAAAGGACAATAGATAGATAGATAGATATACAAACATACAAGATGGATATCCAGAAAAAAAAACCAAAAAAAAAACAAATTCACCCTTTCAGGTATGGAGCTATGTTGGAGATAGAAAGTGTGTGGGAGTGAGAGATGACAGCTTTGTACCAAATAAATATGTCCTACCTCAGTACAAGCTGCTGCTGACAAACAAGAATTGGAAAATAAATGTCCTGTGGGGACATGAAGGACAGAAAATAAACGCAATTTCTCGCGCGCATAACGTGGCTGCCAGACGGAAGTTACCTCGGTCTGAATTTTACAGGAGCCAATCCCCATGAGGACTTCCAACTTGGGTCGACGCTGAAGGTCACGTGACCAGCAGAATAATTAAGAGGAGCCATATATTTTTGTTGTGTTTCCAATATCCTTTTTTTTATATCTTCTTTGCGAAAATGTCGAAAGCAAGGTGGTGGATTTGAAAATAATGACGGAATGAGCTGGGCAGATATAGTGAAATCTGAATCAAAGATGAGAAGGCGGATACAGAGAATATGTAATATGTAAATAAAATACGGGGAGCAGCGATAGCTGAGTGGTTAGTGTGAACTGGACGATCTCCGGCTACCGAGTTCACCCAGCCTTAAATGGGTACCAGAAATTTTTCTGAGAAAGTAAAGCGGCATGGGCGTAATACCGACCACATTACCCCAAAAATCATGTACCGAAAGTATGTAAAAATTATGGTCACTAACACCATATTCCCTATACGCCATTTGGCTCTTTTTTTTCTGTACTTTTATGTAAAAAAGTCCCTAAAGTCTGGGAACTGAATTTTGCGTGTTAATCCATTTTTTTCCTGGCAGCCATGTGCACATGGGTCCCTCGCCGTACAGGCAGATAACTCCATCTTTGGAGATACTCATGTTTTTTTTTCCGTCCATGAGTAATTGACGTTTCAAGCCGGGCCTCGCTGCTGTGACCAGGGGTGGGTACCGCAGAGAGAAATCAAGAATTAAAATCCCAACTGGTTCAGCCGGGATTTGAACTGACAACTTCTCTGTCTCATGGCCGGCGTCTTGCCTCGAGATTAACAAGTGCCCACAAATACTGGTATGATTTAGACAGTAGAATATGTTAGATCACATTACCCCAAAATGGATAGACGTAGAAAATGTTAGAACATGAGTTGTGAAATGGTATTCCCGGAATCTATATCGGGGGATTTTAAAAAATAAAAAAAACCAATTAAAAGAGACAAGAATCGGTGTTGATGAATTAGGAGAAAGAGATTCCAGAAAAATGTGTTGTTTGTGGGTTATCACATTTGCCCTCCGAATGTCCACAGCTGATCAGATCCCCTCCCCAGCGTGTTCTGCTGCGTCTAGTTACTGACGAGAGAGGAAATGAATGTAGGGAATTGCAAAAAAAAATAGATGAATCAAAATTGAAGAATTGAACTAACAAAAATTAGATAAATCATTTTTAAGAATTTCGAGTAAAAAATAAAAGAAGCGAAGTTGGAAAGTTAAAAAAAAAAAGAAATCTGAATGAGGAGTCGTAGATTAAGGTGGCTGGGTCGTGTCAGAAGAATGGCAAATTATCGTTTTCCCAAACAAATATTGTTTGGCGAACTGAAGGACAGAACGAGACCAAAGAGCAGACCAGTGCCGGGATATAAGGATGTTTGCAGGACATCTTTGTTGTGTAATTCTCTATCAGTGAAAGAAACTGGGGAAATGTGGCTGCAGATCGTAGCACATGGCGAACAATAATAACAAATGGCACAGCGACATTCAAGGAAGTTCTGATGTCAAATTCAGAAGACAATAGACGCACGAGAAAGGAGAGGAGGCCAGGCACCACGGTTACATCTTGTTCATTCTACGGATGGATCTGTCTATCCAATATTGGCAGATTCAGCCACAAGAGAAGCTGTTCAGTAAAGCAGCACCCAGTATAAGACAATACTATTTTTACCAAACTACTGACTTATCATCAGTGCTTGCTACCTACCGCCTGTCAAGATGTCAAAGGCCATATTTGTAATTTATCATATTTCTACACTAGTATTGAATTCATTCCACAGTACACGGAGTAATGTCCAGCGACATTTCTTTCAAATACATCTTGTCTATTTTCTACTTATTTTGTTGCTTTCCATCTCTCGCACGCATAACTAATGACGTATAATTTGTTTGATTAGGAAATCATGAGCTTCGTTTTTGTGCCCAATAATTTTGATTTCCATATTTGATCAAGGTTTATATAAGATCAGAAATGAAGAACTGATATAAAAAAAAAAAAAAGCTAGTAATAGCCCCCGCTATAGAATATATAAGGAAACAACAGATACAATGGTTTGGCCACGTGACAAGGCAGAACGATCAAAACATAACACAACAAGCCTTCAGCAAACGTTGTGAGAACACCAGATCCAAGGGTCGACCACGAAAAAGATGGATCGATAGAATATTAGAAGCACTAGGAAACATAACAGCAGCAGAGGCGAACAGAAGAGCAAGACCACAAATTATATCTCCCCACGACGCTGAAAGGCAAATGTGGAAGGAAAGTAGAAGAAGATCAAGGTTTCTGAAAGTCATTCCTTCCATTGCTATTTGGATTCCAATTTCTTTCTTTCTATCTCCTTCCTGATATATGCACATTTCTAGATATAAAACAAACAAAAATCATATGACACATCTACCATATACATGTGATGGTGTATTTTATGGGGACTTTCGACAGGACCAGAGAAATAAAGGCCGCTTGGTCAAAGCAGTTGCCACGGCGTGTGAGACTCAGGAATTTTACTTCTTTAAAAATCTTCACTATTTTCCATTTCGTACATTTGGCGGACTGGTTGGTCTCGAGGCAAGACGTCGGCCTCGATTCAGAGAGGTTGTGGGTTCAAATCCCGGCTATCACCGGTTGGGATTTTTATTTATGATTTCTCTCTGCAGCAACCTCCCTTGGTCTCAGCAGCAAGGCCCGGCTTGAAACGTCAATTACTCATCGACGGAAAAAATATGAGTACCTCTGAAGTCGGAGTCATCTGCCTGTACGGCGAGGGACCCCACATGGCTGCCAGAGAGAAATGGATTAGCACGCAAAATGCAATTCCTAGTATCTGGGTATGAGAGCTAATTTCCAATATTAGGAAGAAACAATCATCATTTTTTTTGGCCATGTAATGAGAAGAGAAGAACTGGAATATATTGTAACAACTGGGAAAATTGAGGGACGAAGTGATAGAGGGAAGCAAAGAGAAAAAATACCAGACAGCTTAAGAGAATGGCTTGGCAGAAGGTTAACAACAGAAATGATAAATAACTGCCGAAATCGAAAGTTGTAGAGAGACATGATCACCTTCGCCAGCAGGCCCGGTACTTGATGATGATGAGTATCTAGGGACTTCGTCAGAGGTCAAAGCTAACGAACGAAAAAAAAAATAATTAAATTAAATTCATACATATCTTTTCTTGTGGACGAATTTAATGTTTCCTCCCATTTCTAATTTCTTGGTAGATCTCAATTGATCTTTTCCTAGAAATGTATAACAACGCATTTGTTTTCATTCAACGCAGACCTTTCATTTCATGAACTCTTCCTACATTTCATGAACTCATCTACATACCTTCCTGTCCATCCATCCAGCTTTCCTACGCATCGCTAAATCCTTCCTATCAACAAATGACATCGTTAATTTTTAATGTCTTCACAATATCGCTGTCTATAGCTCTAATCATGGAATGCACGCTATCCCATGATGACGTCAAATGTTGACGTAAAGATCTAGTCGACATAGCCTACATGGATTTTGCTCTAGAAGACGTCATTATGTCCTTCCTGTTTAGGAGAATGTTTTTTTTTTTAATAATGACAAAATGTTTCTGTTTCCACCGAAATTATTAAATTGCGGAAATTGAAATGTCTTTCTGTCTGATACGTCCAGAGCAATATTATAAATCTGTAGAGCGTCAAGGTTCAGTGAACCGTGATGAATATATACTCCCATCCACACTTTGATATGATCCCATTTTCTCATTTGCCTACCTGTTATAATCTTTATATACTATGTTATTTAGAGCCAGTCTCAACATATGGATATGAATCAGGGACAATTAGAGAGCAGACAAGAAAATCACCAGAGCCTGTAGAAATGTGGTTTTACAGAAGAATGTTGAGAATACCATGGACAGCTGAGAAGAGTAATGAAGATGTTCTGAGAGAGGTCAAAGCAAAAAGAGAACTAATTTCCAATATTAGGAAGAAACAATCATCATTTTTTGGCCTTGTAATGAGAAGAGAACAAATTGAATATATTGTAATAACTGGGAAAATTGAGGGACGAAAAGATAGAGGGAAGCAAAGCGAACAGATACCAGACAGCTTAAGAGAATAACTTGGCAGAAGGTCAACAACAGAAATGATAAATAACTGCCGAGATAGAAAGTAGTGGAGAGACATGATCACGTATGCCAGCAGACGTGGTACATGATGATGATGATGAAAGCTTCATCTTCCATTGTTACTTGAAACAAACTTTGGTCAGACCGTTAGGCTCTGTTATTAGCCTTTTCCAGATACATATGATCTTTCATAACGATACAATATATGTTTCTTATGAGCTTATATTCGTGTTTTAAAGATTGTAGTACCCTTTCATATGCCGCGGATGAGCCGCGATAGCTCAGTGTTGAGTGAACTGGACTACAAAGGACAAGAGATTGACGGGGCAGGGTTCACCCAGCCTTAAATTGGTACCTGATTTTCTTCTGTAAATATAAAGTGGCACGGGCGTAATACCGACTTCATTACCCGAAAAATCATGTGCCGACAATCTGTAAAATGTATGGTCAGTAACGCTATATTCACTATACGCCACATGGCGTGATGGAGCTCTTTATATATACTTTGTTAACATATGCAGCCTGAAATATTCAGAGGAGAAAACGGAGACCACGACTACACTTATATTTTTATCAGAAAAAAAATAAAACAATCACATTCGATCTCAGTGAGTTTCATGTTAGTGTAGAACTAGCCAATGTATTCCAGAATCTTCTTCCACTAACCCAGTAATTCATGTTAGTGTAGAACCAGCCAACGTATTCCAGAATCTTCTTCCACTAACCCAGTAATTCATGTTAGTGTAGAACCAGCCAACGTATTCCAGAATCTTCTTCAACTAACCCAGTAATTCATGTTAGTGTAGAAAGCCTCCAGAATCTTCTTCAACTAACCCAGTAATTCATGTTAGTGTAGAACTAGCCAATGTATTCTAGAATCTTCTTCGACTAACCCAGTAATTCATGTTAATGTAGAACTAGCCAATGTATTCTAGAATCTTCTTCGACTAACCCAGTAATTCATGTTAATGTAGAACTAGCCAACGTATTCCAGAATCTCCTTCGACTAACCCAGTAATTCATGTCAGTGTAGAACTAGCCAATGTATTCCAGAATCTTCTTCAACTAACCCAGTAATTCATGTTAGTGTAGAACTAGCCAATGTATTCTAGAATCTTCTTCAACTAACCCAGTAATTCATGTTAGTGTAGAACCAGCCAACGTATTCCAGAATCTTCTTCGTCTAACCCAGTAATTCATGTTAGTGTAGAACCAGCCAACGTATTCCAGAATCTTCTTCGTCTAACCCAGTAATTCATGTTAGTGTAGAACCAGCCAAGTATTCCAGAATCTTCTTCGGCTAACCCAGTAATTCATGTTAGTGTAGAACCAGCCAACGTATTCCAGAATCTTCTTCGTCTAACCCAGTAATTAATGTTAGTGTAGAAGCCAAAGTATTCCAGAATCTTCTTCGGCTAACCCAGTAATTCATGTTAGTGTAGAACCAGCCAAAGTATTCCAGAATCTTCTTCGTCTAACCCAGTAATTCATGTTAGTGTAGAACCAGCCAAAGTATTCCAGAATCTTCTTCAACTAACCCAGTAATTCATGTTAGTGTAGAACCAGCCAAAGTATTCCAGAATCTTCTTCGTCTAACCCAGTAATTCATGTTAGTGTAGAACCAGCCAAAGTATTCCAGAATCTTCTTCGTCTAACCCAGTAATTCATGTTAGTGTAGAACCAGCCAAAGTATTCCAGAATCTTCTTCGTCTAACCCAGTAATTCATGTTAGTGTAGAACCAGCCAAAGTCCAGAATCTTCTTCGTCTAACCCAGTAATTCATGTTAGTGTAGAACCTTCAACAGAATCTTCTTCAACAGTAATTCATGTTAGTGTAGAACCAGCCAAAGTATTCCATAATCTTCTTCGTCTAACCCAGTAATTCATGTTAGTGTAGAACCAGCCAAAGTATTCCAGAATCTTCTTCGGCTAACCCAGTAATTCATGTTAGTGTAGAACCAGCCAACGTATTCTAGAATCTTCTTCAACTAACCCAGTAATTCATGTTAGTGTAGAACCAGTCAATGTATTCCAGAATCTTCTTCAACTAACCCAGTAATTAATGTTAGTTTAGAACCAGCCAACGTATTCCAGAATCTTATTCAACTAACCCAGTAATTAATGTTAGTGTAGAACCCATGTATTCCAGAATCTTCTTTAATGTTAGTGTAGAACCAGCCAATGTATTCCAGAATCTTCTTCGCCTAACCCAGTAATTAATGGGAAGATCTATGTCCACAACACTCGGACAAATTTAGAAATAATCAACTTCAGTAAGAAAATAAAGAACAACCCACAGCCTGCAAAAGGATGGAACCCTTAATCATCAACACAGCGCCTTGTCACGAGAAACTTTGCATTACGATACACTGCCAGCTAAGACACCTAAACAAAGTTTATATCACTTGCGATGTCCTTCATCCATGTGTGCGTTATTATAATATAGGGCTGCGAACACGTCTTGAGGATAGATATCTATGGGGATCAAGCCTACTACAATACAACAACACCCATCGATCTCGCAATGTGTATGAGAAATAGGTAGGCCATTTCAGCAATTGCCACCCTAGTTTCTATGACAATAGTGGTTCAACTACCAGATTTAACCTTTGCTCTTTTATCGTAACATTAAAGAAATAGTAGAAGGGAAGCCACTTTCATTCTTCATTAACTATTTCCTTACGTTTCGACGGACCAAGCGCTACGCCGATTTCGGTTATGTACGTTTAGCCACACAGTGCGTCACTCTCTATTTGATTAGTGTAAACTGTCATCAAATAGCATTATTTTATATGTCTTGTATTATGTTGGCATTGATTAATTCTAATTCCGTGTTTAATTATCTAAAAATGCATATACAATATGGCTACTTTTAGATAAAAATAAACATGAATATTCATATTTAAAAACATGAAACATTCTTATTCTGAAATCTCTACCGCTAAATCTCTACCGCTAAATTTATTTAAAAAAAAAACCTTCCGTACTGAAATAGTTAAAACATTATGATACGTCATCATCATCATCATCAAGTACCGGGCCTACTGGCGTAGGTGATCATGTCTCTCCACAACTTTCGATCTCGGCAGCTATTTATAATTTCTGTTGTTGACCTTCTACCAAGCCATTCTCTTAAGCTGTCTATTATTTTTTCTCTTTGCTTCTCTTTTCAACAGAAAACCACCGTCGTAATTTCTTTGTATAATCATGAATGATAGGTCTTAATGTAACTAAAAATAAATAAAAACAAAAAGAAAACTGTAAGAGATGTTATCTGACAGCAAAACGATATTAGTTTTCTTCCATAACCTACAATGCAAATAATAAATGTATTGTGATTTGTTTATGATAAGTTAGAGCAATAATTGAAGACTATTATCATCAAGTACCTGGCCTGCTGGCGCAGGTGATCATGTCTCTCCACAACTTTCGATCTCGACAGTTATTTATCATTTATGTTGTTGACCTACTGCCAAGCTATTATCTTAATTAAGGTGTCTGGTATTTTTTCTCTTGCTTCCCTCTATCTCTTCGTCCCTCAATTTTCCCAGTTGTTACAATATATTCCAGCTGTTCTCTTCTCATTATATGGCCAAAAAAATGATGATTGTTCCTTCCTAATATTGGAAATTAGCTCTCTTTTTGCTTTGACCTCTTTAAGAACATATTCATTACTCTTCTTAGGTGTCCATGGTATTCTCAACATTCTTCTGTAAAACCACATTTCTACAGACCCCAGTGATTTTCTTGTCTATTGTCCATGATTCACATCCATATGTTAAGACTGGCTCTACATAACATTTAAGAATTCTTTTTTATTGTTTCTATTGTCAAAAATGGATTGCATAGTATCTTCCTTATTATTTGGAAAGCTGCTTTTGCCTGAGCCATTCTGCATCTCACCCCTGTTGTACATCTTCCGTCAGAGGTTAACAAAGTTCACAAATATTTAAATTCATTTACCTGTTTTTTTATATTGTTCCACTTGTCTTTGTTTTGCACTGAGGTGATGTCTTTTTCTTTGTTGTAACCATTACTCTGTCTTGCTGCTACTAAGAACAACTATTATACGTACCGTAAATTACCAGGCTAAAGATCAACCTAATAGGTCATGTCCTGACCTCCTCATGTTTCGACTCCACCGTTCGCCGCTGTTCATATGCCATCTGATCTTTGAACGAGGTGATGATAATAACGACGTTTGCAATTAAACAGTGTACACTGAGGGGCAAACAACTTAAAGTAAGGGTGGGCAACATTTTATTTTCTGATGCCCTTTGTTCTGTATAGTGATTCTCTTGGTCTGCTTTCTATTCTTTTACCTGGTGGTTTCCACATAAATACCTGATGGAAAAATCTTTCTTAATTCAATCTGAGGACATGACCGATGTATTTCCAGGGGATAATTATTTACTATTAGTGATAATGGTAGTCATGGTGATATTGGTAATGATAGCAATAATGACACCTATGATAACGATGATGGTTATCATGATGATACCAGTGATGATGATGATGATTATGATGATGATAATGATATTGACGGTAAGGATGATAATATTCGTGATGACAACAGTGATAATTATGATGGTGATTATGATAAAATGATAATTTTCTTAGAAAATGAGAAAACTTCACATGTTCTCTAAAATATAGGAGCATCAATGTCGCCCAATGCTGCACACAAAAAAAGCAACATGACGTGCAAGCAATTGAGATTTCCATTAACACCCTTCCAAAAAAATATACATACCCCCTTTAATTTACATCATCTAGACATAACAATGTATTAAGTGCTGTTTCTATATTCTTGATATTTCCCGAGCCGTTAGACGGTTGCATGGGGTTTGTATTGTGTTTCGCCGGTCATCTCTATTCTGGGCGAGACGTCGATCTTATCTAATGAGTCTATGCCTGCAAACTTTGCTTCTCTTATAAGTATTTTTGTTAGTGTCTCTTTCTTCCTATTTTTCTGACGTTCTGTTTAATCTGTAATTATTCATCGTCATCAGTTCGCTTGTTCTTTGCAGAACGGTGTATTCACTACAGCCCGTCTTAAATAATGTCTGTTTCTAGCCAGATCTCCAACATAACGTTGTATTCACTACAGTCAGCATGAATAATGTCTGTTTCTAGCCAGATCTCCAACATAACCTTGCATTCACTACAGTCAGTCTGAAATAATGTCTGTTTCTAGCCAGATCTCCAACAGAACGTTGCATTCACTACAGTCAGTCTGAAATAATGTCTGTTTCTAGCCAGATCTCCCACAGAACGTTGCATTCACTGCAGTCAGTCTGAGATAATGTCTGTTTCTAGCCAGATCTCTCACAGAACGTTGCATTCCCTGCAGTCATTCTGAAATAATGTATGTTTCTAGCCAGATCTCCCACAGAACGTTGCATTCACTACAGTCAGTCTGAAATAATGTCTGTTTCTAGCCAGATCTCCTACAGAACGTTGCATTCACCACAGCACGTCTGAAATAATGTCTGTCTCTAGCCAGATTTCCCACAGAACGTTACATCCACCAATGCCCGCCTGAAAGAATCCCTGTCTCTAGCCAGATCTCCCACAGAACGTTGCATTCACCACAACCCGTCTGAAAGAATCCCTGTCTCTTGCCACATCTGCCACAGAACGTTCCATTCACTACAACCCGTCTGAAAGAATCCCTGTCTCTAGCCAGATCCCCCACGTCTTCTGGTCTCATGTTCAAGATCTCCCTGATGTCTTGAAACCACCCTCTTCCTGGTCTGCCTCTGATGCATCGCCCAGGAACCATGCGTTCCATTGTTCTTCTTTCCAGCCCACTGTATCTTTTGACGTGATCATGGTATATCCATTTCTCTGTAGAAATGTATTTAGATGACAGTTCCGTTTAATGTTTTAATTTAAAAAGCAATGAAATAGGGGCAAGGAAGACATTGAAGATTTGACTGTAAAAAGACTGTAATTAGCAGTTCTTAAGAAAGAATACTCTTTCTTCTGGTTCGTTGTCATTTTCTTTCTATTCTTTTTATTCCGCTGAGTTTTCTAATCCCTATTATTAGCTTTCTTTCTATTTTATTTTTCCCACTATTCTTCTTTTTACTCTGTTCTTCTATGTTTATGTTTCTCTTCTACTATTTACGTACTCTGACACTCTCTCCCTCCTCTTTCCATTCTTGCCTTCCTTGTATTCCCTATATGTTATTATTCATTTTCTTCTATTACTCCCTACTTCTTTTCATACTCCCTGCTCACTGTTTCTTTTAATTCCCCTTTTCGCAATCCCTTCATTTTGTTGTTTCTCCTATTTATTCCCTACTATTTACTTACATTTCACCTTTTCCTTTCCTTCATGCATTCCCTCTCAATCCCTGTATTTGTCTAATTCTCATTTTATTTTACATCCAACTTCTTGCTGTGGCTTTCTTTCTTTTCGTCTGGTGTCTCTTCTTCTTCCTATCAAACTCCACATCTTCTACTGTCTCTTACTGCATTCATCTTCTTTTTTCTTCCTAATCCTCTTCTTACCTTTCTACGTTCTTGTTTCTTCTTCTCATCCTCCCGCTCGCCCTTTACTCCTTTCATCTGGAGGTTCCTCCTTACTTCTATTTCATAGGTTTTTAATCTGTGTCCCCATTCTTGCTCATTTCTTTTCTCTCTTCTACATCCCATTTTTTTTCAAAATATTTTATCTGCTCTTTTCTTTTTATCCTTATCATTAGTCTTCTTTTTCCTATTTCTTCTTTTTTCTTTTCGTTTATTCCTCCTCCGTC
The DNA here is from genome assembly GCA_032433765.1 of Megaustenia siamemsis. Lineage (NCBI taxonomy): Eukaryota > Metazoa > Mollusca > Gastropoda > Stylommatophora > Ariophantidae > Megaustenia > Megaustenia siamemsis. Next base: position 36,472,868 of record JAVIAB010000145.1, on the reverse strand, counting down.
TCCCTTACCATTATTCTCTCCTCTTCACTCTTCTTCTCCTCACCCACCTCCTCCTTACTTATTCTTCTCATCTTCTGTATTCTTTCTTTTCATTTTCCTACTTGTCTTAACTCCTCCTCATTCTCTTTATTTTTCGATTGATTTCTCTCCTAATTTTCATTCTTCTCTTCTTTCTTTCTCTTCTTCTCTTCCAAACTCACCTCCCCCCCCCCTCTGTTAACTATTCTCCCTCCTCCACTCATTCACATCCACACACTTCTGGAACCATAAATACAATACATTAAAAAATTCCACCACACTGACTTCAACACAATTCAGTCTGGTGACGTCATCGATGATGACCTTAAAAACCTCCTTTGTTTGTCTTAAGACCAAAAAGAAAAAAAAAACTAGGCCTGTTATATAATATCGTCGCCCAACAATTAGAATTATTGATTCCATAAACCAGTAGGATTATCAGAAATCGATACCACAATGTCCTATAGCATGCTTCCTCTGGAAGAACTTGCCTTGTAAAAGTACTCGTTACCTGTTCACGATCTTCATGAATTGTGGTGATGTTTTTATTGTGTCGTTATCTGGCCTATTGAAGCATGCGCCTTCCGACTGTCCCGGAGAGCTGCTCAGGCATAGAGATAATTGGGTTTGTGTTGCCTGGTACATAGACAGCCAAAGGCAGGAATTAAATTTTGCGATCGATTTTTTTTTTTTCTATATAAAGTTATTATTCGATCGGCTATTGTGTATCGTGATGTGTGTTTTAAAGCTGTGTTTGAGTAAATGGTTGATGTAGCTGTGTTGGCTATAGTAGTTGCGTTGACAGCAAAGGTTGTTGATGTGTTGGATGTTTTAATTATTGCAGTTTTGTTGGTAGTTAATGTTGCTGTAGCTAGACGGAAGTTGTGGGTGTTGGTAGTGCCCTGTGCTATAATTATATTGGTAGTGGTGGGTGTTGTAATTGTATTGATAGTAGTTGGTGTTGTAGTTATGTTGGTTGTGGTGAGTGTTGCAGTTATATTGGTAGTAGCGTGTGTTGTAGTTATATTGGTTGTGGTGAATGTTGTAGTTATATTGGTAGTAGCTGGTGTTGTAGTTATATTGGTTGTGGTGAGTGTTGCAGTTATATTGGTAGTAGCGTGTGTTGTAGTTATATTGGTCGTGGTGAATGTTGTAGTTATATTGGTACTAGCGAGTGTTGTAGTTATATTGGTTGTGGTGAGTGTTGTAGTTATATTGGTAGTAGCGGGTGTTGTAGTTATATTGGTTGTGATGAGTGTTGTAGTTATATTGGTAGTAGCGGGTGTTGTAGTTATATTGGTTATGGCAGGTGTTGTAGTTATATTGGTTACGGCGGGCGTTGTATTTATATTGGCTTTGGTGAGTGTTGTAGTTATATTGGCTTTGGTGAGTGTTGTATTTATATTGGCTTTGGTGAGTGTTGTAGTTATATTGGTTGTGGTGAGTGTTGTAGTTATATTGGCTTTGGTGAGTGTTGTAGTTATATTGGCTTTGTTGAGTGTTGTAGTTATATTGGCTTTGGTGAGTGTTGTAGTTATATTGGTAGTAGTGGATGGTGTAGTTATATTGGCTTTGGTGAGTGTTGTAGTTATATTGATGGTGGCGGGTGTTGTAGTTATATTTGTAGTAGTGTGTGTTGTAGTTATATTGGTTGTGGCGGGTGTTGTAGTTATATTGGTGGTGGCGGGTGTTGTAGTTATATTGGTAGTAGTGGGTGTTGTAGTTATATTGACTTTGGTGAGTGTTGTAGTTATATTGGTAGTAGCTGGTGTTGTTGTTATATTGGTTGTGGTGAGTGTTGTAGTTATATTGGTAGTAGCGGGTATTGTTGTTATATTGGTTGTGGTGAGTGTTGTAGTTATATTGGTACTAGCGTGTGTTGTAGTTATATTGGTTGTGGTGAGTGTTGTAGTTATATTGGTTGCGGTGAGTGTTGTAGTTATATTGGTTGTAGCGGGTGTTGTTATATTGGTTGTGACTGGTGTTGTAGTTATATTGGTGGTGGCGGGTAAAAAAAAGTAAAGTACCCCCGTCACGCCAAGTGGCGTATGGTGTTAGTGACCCTATATTTTACAGATCTTCAGCACATGATTTTTAGGGTAATGTGGTCCATATTACGCCCGTGCTGCTTTACTTTCCCAGGAAAAATTCCGGTACCCATTTAAGGCTGGGTGAACCCGGAAGCCGTCGGTTGGGATCGAACCCTACCCCTTGTCCTTTGTAGTCCAGTTCACTAACCACTAAGCTATCGCGGCTCTCGGTGGTGGCGGGTGTTGTAGTTATATTGGCTTTGGTGAGTGTTGTAGTTATATTGGTAGTAGCGGGTGTTGTTTTTATATTGGTTGTGGCTGGTGTTGTAGTTATGTTGGTGGTGTCGGGTGTTGTATTTATATTGATAGTTCCAGGGTTTGCAAAATTTGGTTATAGTGTTGGATGGTGTAGTTATATTGCTGGTAGCGGGTGTTTTAGTTATACTGCTGGTAGCGGACGTTTTAGTTATATTGCTGGTAGCGGGTGGTGTAGTTATAATAGATGCGGCGATTGTTGTAGTTATATTGGTTGTGGTGAGTGTTGTAGTTACATTGAATGTGGTGAGTGTTGTAGATATATTAGTAAAAGCGGGTGTTGTAGTTATATTGGATGTGGTGAGTGTTGTAGTTATATTGGATGTGGTGAGCGCTGTAGTTATATTAGTAAAAGCGAATGTTGTAGTTATATTGGTTGTGGTGACATGGACACATGGAATGATCTTAAAAGAATAGCAAGAAACAGAACGACTTGGAAAGTGTTTGTTGAAGACCTTTTCTCCACAGGGAGCTGAAAATGTTTGTTGAAGACCTATGCTCCACTGGGATCTGAAAGTGTTTGTTGAAGATCTATGCTCCACAGGAAGCTGGGAAGTGTTTGTTGAAGACCTATGCTCCACAGGGAGCTGAAAGTGTTTGTTGAAGACCTATGCTCCACAGGGAGCTGAAAGTGTTTGTTGAAGACATATACTCCACTGGGAGCTGAAAGTGTTTGTTGAAGACATATGCTCCACAGGGAGCTGAAAGTGTTTGTTGAAGACCTATGCTCCACAGGGAGCTGAAAGTGTTTGTTGAAGACCTATGCTCCACAGGGAGCTGAAAGTGTTTGTTGAAGACCTATGCTCCACAGGGAGCTGAAAGTGTTTGTTGAAGACCTATGCTCCACAGGGAGCTGAAAGTGTTTGTTGAAGACCTATGCTCCACAAGGAGCTGCAATGTAGAAGAAGAAGAAGTAGAATATCCTTGTTTTAAAAAAATTAATTTTGAAATTAGGCAATGGGTGTTGTCTTGTTCTCTTTAACCTTTTAGCTTCTAGCGTGAGATGTGCCCGAAAGCAGCAGAGCCGGAAGTTATCAGCGACTCAAAGCTGATGCCAAGATAGGCGAACCAAAACTATCCAGATTCGACTCCACCTCATCGCGGTGCCCAAAGAAACAGACTAACCAGTTTAGTTTGACCATGTGGATCAAAATCGAGATGGAAGGCAACCTGGTACTCAACATTTATGTGATGAAGTCGAATGTAATGGATCGAAAGACTCAAGTACAACAATTCTACTGCAAACGACAATACAATGTATACATTTCCTCGTAAAGCTCACTTAAGGGCGGATGACAAAGTCCTGGACAGCTAAAAAGACAACGAGGAAAATCTCAAAGAGACAGACCAACACAAACAGGCAGCTCTTAAAAAACATCGGAAAGAAACAATCAACATTTTTTCGGGCACATCATGAGAAGAGGAAAGTTGGAATACTTGGTTACAACTGGCAAAATAAAAGGAAAGAGAGATCGTGGACAACAAAGAGAAAAAATACTGGATAACTTGGTATCATGGCATAGAAAACAGTCAACAACAGAACTGATACGATGCACTGTAGATAGAATATTGTGGAAGGACATGATCGCCTACGCCAACAGGTTTGGCACATGATGATTATGATGATTATTATGATGATAACGAAGTCGTCAGGTTAAAGCAAACAGGCACCCAGCGTTCATGTATAAAATGTAGTGTTCTTGACAGTTCATTTTGGTTCGCCTCTGACAGGTTGCCTTAGAGATTGCGCTAATTCATCTCCTGGGTGGTCGTGATCTACCATCTCTGTTATAAGTGCAAATGAGTAAAACCGATAATATATCATCAGTAAACAGATAATATATCAGAGGTAAAAATTAGATTCAACAGAATCAACAGTAGCCAAGTGTATATTACCACCGCTGCCTCCTAACGGTTAAATCTCAACTCATAAACTCACATTAAAACGCACTTTTTATCTACATGTGTATTTCAGATTACCACAAACTATCGTTCCATATGCAACACATTTCCTATTTACACTCATTCTCTTACGACATACGTGAAAATATAAACCAGTGTGACTCACAAAGAAAGTGTCTGCTAGACTCCCGCAGAGAAATCGCAAGAAAAGATAAACTTTAATACGAAGTAATGGCTCTCTATTTATGAATCCGTTTTACAGTTTAAAAAAGCATTAAGTTAATATATACGGACATGGCTAACGCTATTACAGACTGCTGTTTTCCCATCAACATTAATGTGTCTTCTGTTTGTGAATTTTTTATCAAAGCTAACTGGTATTTCTGACTTTTTCTTCTTGTGCTACGTTCAGATTATTTGTCTACTTCTATTATTATACAATTTTCTTTGAAAGAAACAATGCATTTGTATTTTAATTGTATTTATTTAATAATTGGTGATGTTGTATTTCTTGCTACATCATGTTATAATTAGTTAGACGTATTTTTTGTGTATTTATAGGCATATATATACAATATTTTAACAATAATCTTCTTCTTCTACCTTTCAGCTCCCTGTGGAGCATAGGTCTTCAACAAACATTTTCCAATCCGTTTGTTTCTTGCTATTCTTTTAAGATGGTTCCATGTCTTCCCCATAATGTTCATGTCTGCTTCTATCTGTCTTCTCCAATAATTCCTTGGTTTTCTTCTTTGTCTTTTCCCCTGGGGAATCCAAAAAAGGGACTGTTGTGTAATACTCTCAGTTGGCTTGCGCAGAGTATGTCCTATCCAGCGCCATCGTCTTTGCTGTATTTTTCTATCCACTGGTATTTAAATGATACATTTCCATAATTCTATAGAATTGATTAATTCTATTTAACAATATTAAAACAGTTAAATGAATTTATATATCTTTGAACAATATTAACCTCAGATGGTAGATGTACAACAGAGGTGACATGCAGAATGGATCAGGTTAAAGCAGGTTTCCAAAAATGAGGAAGATACTGTGTAATCCATTTGAGACAATAGAAACAAGAAAAGGAGTTCTTAAATGTTATGTAGAGCCAGTTTTAACATATGGATGTGAATCATGTACAATAGGACAACAGACAAGAAAATCACTGGCGGCTGTAGAAATGTGGTTTTACAGAAGAATGTTGAGAATACCATGAACAGCTAAGAAGAATAATGAAAACGTTCTGAAAGAGGCCAAGGAAAAAGAGAGCTAATTTCAAATATTAGTGAGAAACAATCACCATTTGTTGGCCATGTAATGAGAAGTGAACAGCTGTAATATATTGTAACAACTGGGAAAATTGAGGAACGAAGATATAGAGGGAAGCAAAGAGAAAAAAATACCAGACAGCTTAAGAGAATGGCTTGGCAGAAGGTCAACAACAGAAATGATAAGCAACTGTCGATATCGAGAGTTGTGGAGAGACATGATCACCTACAGCAGCAGGCATGGTACTTGATGATGCTGAGACTTATTTTCTGTAGGTAATTAAATGATAGATGTGTGATTTGATGTCATGTATCCATTCATATTTGTTCTTCTTATGCGATCGTACAAAAGCTAATTCTCTCCACCGCTCGACTTTTAAACAGCTTTATAAAGGCGTTACTTACCTCGCGTTTTATTGTCCGCCCTTTTAAGTCAACAGGTTCGGCTTCATAATAAAAACTTGTGAGTGCTGGATTCACCTTCCCTTCTCAAAACTTACACCCTTGGACAGACTGGCTGGTCTGTTCTCATAGTTAATTCCCCACAGTCAGCTATGGGTCTCTAACTGGTCTCACCACAAGCACTGTTAAGCCACTAGGCTCCAAAATATTTCTTAACTCATATTCTCTGAGATTCATATTCCCTTTCAATGACCATCAATTATTCTCCAGACTTTTCACAAAGAATCATCCTATGTTATCTTTTCACCATCTTCTTTCAGAGAATCATCTTATTTAATTTACCACGGCTTGCACAAAATGATATGAAATATTTGGCCTCTCTTTGTATTACAAATCCTCACGTCATCTAAAACTCTTCACTTAAGCATAACCATTCTCTCATCCTCCTCTCCTCCTACATTAGCTTCCCTCATCCCCTCTTCTCCACCCATAAAATCATCCTGTCATCCCTCTTCTCCACCAAAATAATCATCCTCTCATCCCCGTTCTCCCAACAAATAGTCATCATCCCATCCCCTTTCTCCCAATAATCATCCTCTCATCCCTCTTTCCCCCAACAAATAATCAACCTCTCATCCCACTTATACCCAACAAATAATCATCCTCTCATCCCTCTTACACCCAACAAATAATCATCCTCTCATCCCTCTTACCCCCAACAAATAATCATCCTCTCATCCCTCTTACACCCAACAAATAATCATCCTCTCATACCCCTTACACCCAACAAATACTTATTCTCTCATCCCCTTGCACCCAACAAATAATCATCCTCTCATCCCCTTGCACCCAACAAATAATCATCCTCTCATCCCCCTTTCTCCCGACAAATACTTATTCTCTCATCCCTCTTACACCCAACAAATAATCATCCTCTCATACCCCTTACACCCAACAAATACTTATTCTCTCATCCCTCTTACACCCAACAAATAATCAACATCTCATACCCCTTACACCCAACAAATACTTATTCTCTCATCCCCCTTGCACCCAACAAATAATCATCCTCTCATCCCCCTTGCACCCAACAAATAATCATCCTCTCATCCCCCTTTCTCCCGACAAATAATCATTCTCTCATCCCCTTTGCACCCAACAAATAATCATCCTCTCATCCCCCTTTCTCCAACAAATAATAATTCTCTCATCCCCCTTTCTCCCAACAAATAATCATTCTCTCATCCCCCTTTCTCCCAACAAATAATCATTCTTTCATCCCCCTTTCGCCCAACAAATAATCATCCTTTCATTCCCCTTTCGCCCAACAAATAATCATCCTCTCATCCCCCTTTCTCCCAGAAATAATCATCCTCTCATCCCCTTTCTCCCAACAAATAATCCTCCTCTCATCCCCGTTTCTCGAAACAAATAATCATCCTCTCTGATCCCCTTTTTACCAATAAATAATCATCCTCTCATCCCCCATTCTCCCAACAAATAATCATCCTCTCATCCTCTTTCTCCCAACAAATAATCATCCTTTCATCCCCTGTTCTTTCTCCGCAATAAAATAATCATCCCTTCCCCTTTCACCTACTAAAAACCCCCCCTCTATTTCCACATAAATACTTCTCCTCTCATCACTTTTCTCTCTACAAACAATCCTTCTCTCATCCCCCTTCTCCCTACAAAGAAAAATCAACCTTTCATCCCCCTTCTCCCAGAGAAAAAATCATTCTCTCAACCCTCTTTTCCTCCTCACAAATGATCCCAATTTCATCAAATTCTCCCACAAATAATCATCCTCCTAACCCCATTTTTCATACATATAATCTTTCCCCCCCCCCCTCATCTCCTCTCTCCCATGAATAATCATCCCTTCATTTTTATCTCTCCCAGAAATATTCATCCTTTCATCTCTTCTCTCCCACAAATAATCATCTTTTCATTTCTCTTTGGCCACAAATAATAATCATCTCAGCTTCTCTTTGCCCACAAATAATAATCATCTCACTTTCTCTCTCCCACAAATAATCATCCTCTCACTTTCTCTCTCCCACAAATAATCATCCTCTCATTTTCTCTCTCCCACAAATAATCATCCCCTTATCTCCTCTCTCCCACATATAATCATCCTCTCCTCACCATTCTCCCACAACAATTACTCATCCGACCCCAACACTCCTACCTACTTCGTACAAACATTTCTCATCTTATTCTCCCTCCCCTCTCAAATAACCACCCTCACATCTTCACACAATCATTCCCACCCTGTAATAACCACATTATCTTAAATGAGATACCTCACCCCATGTGTACTACAACTAACCCCCGCGACATTCAACTTTTAATTCGCGCAGTCTTGCATACCCTCATCTCAGAACATCCTTACATAATGAAATTATTCAGAATAATAAATAAGGCCAAAACAGCTTTCATAGGAGGAAAAAAAAGTCAAGCAAGAGGGGAAAGTAACCAGCAACGATAGATAATGACGTGCCACTTGATTCACCTGTTGGAGATATGTTCAACTTTTTTAACATGAAAGTAAATAACATCAGGGCTAGATATGAGGATAATAAATTATTATTTCTACTTAACATTTCTCTCAGTTGATGAAATACGTATACTAAATAAGAAAAGAGACAAAAAGAAATGAAGCTTTTGAAATGTGGATTTATAGAAAGAATTGGATGGACAAAATATAAGACAATTACCGTCGTCTTGAAACAGCTGAAATGGGGGGAGGCTGGAGGGGGGGGGGAGGGCTGGAGAAATGAAAAACAGAAACAAAATCGTAAGGTTAAAACATTAAGTTATTAATGGACAACACAAACCAATGTATGCCTGCTTCATAGACTACACCAAAGCTTTCGATAGAATACACCATAATCAACTTATAGACTGCCTAAAGGATATAAATCTAGACGACACAAACATACGACTAATATGTAATTTGTACTGGGAGCAAACAGCAATAATAAGATATAACAAGGAGAACTCTACACCCATGGAAATAAAAAAAGAGGAGTAAGACAAGGATGCATCCTGTCACCAAGCTTGTTCAATCTATACACAGAGAAAATCTTTAAAAACATCACAGAGATACCAGGCCTAAACATTAATGGGAAGATAATCAATAAACTAAGATATGCTAATGATACTGTACTACTAGCAGAAAATCCTAAAGACCTACGACAATTGCTTAATGTGATAAACATAAGAAGCAAAAAATGTGGACTAGATTGAGTTATTGAGTTATTTGTGGGTCATCATCATTGCACTCCGAACATGTCCATAGGTGCTCAGATCCCCTCCTCAGCAATTCCCTCAGTGTCCAGCGACTGACGACTCCAGTTCTATGTTGGTTGATAAGTCTTCTTACACGGCCACCAAGTTTCTCATTTCTGGCCGTGCCCATCTTAACTCCCATTTCCATCATTTGAAGAAGTGACGTTGATCTGTGTTTGTCGAAGTCCTGTGCTCTTCCAACATCTCGAAGGGCATTGATGATGTCCGCCCGATCCATCGGTTGCCCGTCCTCAACGACAGCGCAGCTAGCCAACCTGTCCGCTCTCTTATTTCCCCGTACTCCCGCATGTCCAGGGACATAGACAAAGGTGACCTTACGTATTTTGGATTTCTGCAACGACTCTACCCATTGCATGCGTACATAGCCCGCCTCTACTTTTTTTATCATGCTCATCGAATCACTCAGTATACATGCGTGGATGTAGTCTTGTGACTCTAACCATTTGAATGCCATGGTCACTGCCATCACCTCCGTTGTCATGCTACTCGTGGTCATGGCGTATGTGACCACGACCATGTGATAACAAAATCCCGCAAAGGATTAGCCGCCTTGAAGGTCATGGCAGCTGCCAACATCGAGCAGAGGCTACTTATTCTTCTGTTCCAGGGATTAGTCCTCGCACCAATCGAGTATGCCCTGGCCATTCTTACTGTCAGTACGACTCAAATTGATAGGCTGGAGAAAATACAAAATGAAGCCATGCGCATTATCCTGGGATGTACGAGGGACACTCCCTGTGTAGCAATGAGGTATCTTCTTGACTTTCCAACCATGGATGACAGAATTAAGATCTGGAGAGCACGAGCATACCTGAAGATTAGTACAGATACAGAGCATCCATTGCACCACGTGCTCAACACAGAGAATGGTACTAGGCTAAAAAGAGGCAAATCATGGGTGGGCCGGGCAGAAGATGTCATTAAACAGGTCTGTGGGCTTACCAATATCAGCGTTGGTGAGGAGTGGATACTGGTGCCTACGTCATTCAAGGGAACTTTCTCGTGTATTGTCACACTCGACAGGAAAAGTAGGGAACAGAACCTGGTCGTGGTTAATGCTGAGGTCAACGGTCTCATCTGCGATAATACCGATGAGAAAGATGCAGTCATCTATACAGACGGATCTGTAAGACGACACGAAATAAGTGCATGGGCATTTACAGCACGCTCAGCAGGCAGAATAGCCAAGGAAGACAGTTGACTAGATATGAATATCAAAAAGACTAAAACTATGATCATAAACAAAGAAAATTCTCAAGACCTACAATTAAATATCACAGTTGAGGGAATACATCTGGAGACAGTCCAGAGTTACAACTACCTAGGACATACTATAACCATTGATGGAAAATGTAAAATTGAAATAAACAAAAGAATAGGAATGGCAAAAAGTAATTTTAATGCCATGAAGAATTTACTAACAACAAAACAAATATCAGCAGGGCTGAAACTAATAATGGCAAAATGTTACATCTTCTCAATATTCCTGTATGGTGCGGAAACATGGGCATTAGACAAGAAAACAGAACAGAAAATTGAAGCCTTTGAAATGTTGATTTACAGAAGAATAGGTAGAATTGTATGGAAAGAAAAGAAAACAAACGATGAAGTTTTAAAACAACTAAAAATAAAAAGAGAACTGCTAAATACAATTAAGATAAGACAAATGGCATTTTTGGGACACGTTAAAAGACACAACAGCCTATTAAATGTAACACTGGAAGGGAAAATACAAGGTAAAAGAGGCAGAGGTAGACCAAGACTAACATGAACGAGTAACATCAAAAGATGGACAAGTCAAACTATGACAACCTGCACCATCACTTACTTGTATATTTCTTTCTGTCTTATTTCTATATTTCTTTATTTCTTCTTCTACTTCTCCTTCTTCTTCCTCTTCTACCTTTCAGCTCCCTGTGGAGTACATGTCGTCAACAAACACTTTCCAAGTCGTTCTGTTTCTTGCCATTCTTTTAAGATCATTCCCTGTATTCCCCATCATTTTCATCTCTGCTTCTGTCTGTCTTCTCCAAGAATTCCTTGGTCTTCCTCTTTGTCTTTTCCCCTGAGGATTACAAATGATTAGCATCTTATTTGTCTCTCTGTCTGTCTAGCTGTCTGTCTCTCTGTCTGTCTAGCTGTCTGTCTCTCTGTCTGTCTAGATGTCTGTCTCTCTGTTTGTCTAGCTATCTGCCTCTCTGTCTGTCTAGCTGTCTGTCTCTCTGTCTGTCTAGATGTCTGTCTCTCTGTTTGTCTAGCTGTCTGTCTCTCTGTCTGTCTAGCTGTCTGTCTCTCTGTCTGTCTAGATGTCTGTCTCTATGTCTGTCTACCTCACGCCTAGATACTGAGTAATTCGATGAGCATGATGAGAAATGTTGAGGCAGGCTCTGTACGCAGGCTATGGGTAGAGTCATTGCAAAGTCAAAAATACATAAAGCCACTTTTTGTCTCCTTACCTGGACATGTGGGAATACGGGGAAATGAAGGAGTGGATAGGTTGGCTAGCTGCGCTGTTTTGTTGACGGTCACCCGATGGATCGAGCGGACATCATTAATGCCCTCCGGGAAGTAGGAATAACACAGGACTTCAACAACCATGAGTTGTCATTCCTTCGGATGAAAGAGATGAAAGTTAAGACGCGCACAGTCAGAAAAGAGAAACTTAGTGGCGCGTATAAGAAGACATATCAACCAACACAGAGCTGGACTTTGCGGGATCTCACGAGGAGGGAATCTGAGCACCTATGGACATGTTTGGAGTGCGATGATTATGACTCGCAAAAACTCAATAACCTAAATATGTAGCTGCCTATCTGTCTCTGTGCGAGTCTAGCTGTTTGCCTCTCTGCCACTCTACCTATCGTTTTATTGTTTGACACCGAAGACGGCACAGCGGGCAGAAATTCTACTCTCCATGTCCGACACAATAAAGTGTCACTTTGCACAGGACCAGCATTGCATCTCACCATACGTCCATGTTCTTGACGAGGTCTCAATTACCTTTGTATACCCTCATCACTTATGTTATAGACAACCCGAAACAAATATCTTAATCAGTCGAGAAAGAGATGGATAAAAGGGAATACTAAAATCACTAGGAGGAATAACATCAGAAGAGGCCAACAGAAGAGCAAAGAATCGCAGATTGTTTCTCCCCTCGACGCCAACGGCAGCAGAGGAAGGATAGAAGAAGAAGAAGTAGAAGAAGAAGTCATGTATCATCTCTTTGATACAATTTATCTTTTCTTCCTTCGACTTTTTATTGAAGTTATCACAGTATATTCCAGTTTTTTCCTTTCTCGGGATTTCCGGTTTCAAGATGGCGCGGTCATATTTCCGTCAACTTTCACTGTTATGTTTTTTGCTGTAAAGATGGTTAACTCTATTTTTACAATGCCCCCAAGTGTATGAATCGGAAGTTCCACTGTTGCGTTCTTCGCCGGTGAAGTGTAGCACATGCATGTGATCTGAAATCCTCTACAGTGTGCGCACAGTGTGTTCTGTTTTGATTGCAATATACGTAATGATTGCAATACCGGTCAATATGGCAGATAGGCGGCACGAACCACTGAGGCATAGTCTGAAAAGTGTTCTTAGTTGCATTTTCCTCATGTTCCAAGTCCAGCTTGCTGCCGGAGCTACTGAGTTTAGTGCTCTGTGCACACCGTGAGCTGTGTTTTTCATCCAGACCGTGTCTCGATATTCCAACAGCTTACGATTAATGATGATATCGTATGACGAAGGACAGTTCAGCTGCGTTCACTTTCCGTGCCGCTTGACCTTATATCTTTTAGCGTATGCTGTAGCTGCTATGAAGTGGACTGTAGCTGTCATTCTTTCTTTGGATCCTACAATACGATGAGTTTTATTTCTGATGATCCCACTGATACGGGCCGTTAAGCTATCATCATCATCATGTGCCATAGCGGTTGGCGTAGGCGATCATGTCCCTCCACAATCTTCTATCTACAGTGCATCGTATCAGTTCTGTTGTTGGCTGTTTTCCATGCCATGACACAAAGCTATCCAGTATTTTCTCTCTTTGTCGTCCGCGATCTCTCTTTCCTTTTATTTTGCCAGTTGTAACCAAGTATTCCAACTTTCCTCCTCTCATGATGTGCCCGAAAAATGTTGATTGCTTCTTTCTGATGTTTTTTAAGAGCTCCCTTTTTGTGTTGGCCTCTTTGAAAATTTCCTCATTGGTCTTTTTAGCTGTCCAGGGAACTTTCAACATTCTTCTGAGAAATCCCATCTCTGTGGCCTCTAATCGTCTTTTCATTTGTTTGTCTACTGTCCATGATTCGCTTCCATAGGTCAGAATTGGTTCTATATAGCACCGATGAACTCTCTTTCGAATTTCTATTGACATAGATTTGTTGCATAAGATATTTTTCATTTTCTGAAATGCTATTTGGCCTGAGCTATTCTGCTTTTTATTTCTGTGGTGCATCTCCCATCTGATGTTATTAATGTGCCCAAGTATTTGAAACGCTGCACTTTTTTCAGATTTGTCTCGTTTATTTTTATGCTGCATGATGGTGAGGATTGTTTCTTCTATGTAACCATTACTTCTGTTTTCTTACTATTCAGACCGAGACCTTTCTTGTTGCTTTCTTTTACTATTATGTCTATCATTTCTTGTAGTTCATTAAGCTATAACAGATTTTAATTCGTTTGTAGTGATACCGTGGCCTTGGACTAACCATATCTATAACAATATTCCTTTCTCATTACATAATTAAAACTTATATGTATCCTGGTATTTAAAATAATCTTTATCCTCCTTTACAATGTGCTCATGACTGTTTTTTGCCAACCTATCAAATACTCTAATAGGCTCCGTCCCCTCTACAACGGTGTCCGTATATTTTCTGTTTACTTATATCTTTAATTTCTAATCAGATTAAAATTTTTAATGGACTTACTGTGATCACTATCTCCTCAGGGTATTAACATTGCGCGGGAAGAAAAATAAAAGAAGGATTAATTTTGCTATGATTAGTTTACTAAATTTAGCTACAATATTTTTAACCTTTTACGTACGTTTTGTCGCAATGTACGCCAATCAGATTTCGGTAGCGTACATTTCGTTGCATAGTGCGTCACTCTCAATTTGATTACTACCAACTGTCATCAAACCATATTCTTTCTACATGTCTTGTATCATCTTGATATTAGTTCAATCTAATATCTTGTTCAATTATCTATAAATGTATGTATAATATGTTATGTGTTAGATAAATATAAATATGTAGATAGATTCTTAAAACCATGACAAATTTTGTCTCTGAAATTTCTTCCCTTTGCGTCGATAAGAAAGCTTCCGTACAGAAAGAGTTAATGTTAATTGATGTATAAAATAACCTAAAAGACAGAATGAGGGTTAAAAGATAACGTCTTACCAACTGACTTAACTCTTTATGTACGGAAGGTTTTTATCAATTTAGCGGTAGAGATTTCAGAGGCAAAATTTTTCATGTTTCTTTAAATATTAATCTACATGTTTAGATTTATCTAACGCTTAATATATTACATATGAATTTTTAGATAATTAAACAAGGAATTAGATTTCACCAAAACCAAGGTGATAGAAGACATGTACAAGTAATATGGTTTGATGACAGTTTACACTAATTAAATTGAGAGTGACGCACTGTGCGGCGAAACGTGCATGACTGAAATCGGCATTGCACATAGTGCGTCGAAACGTAATGAAAGAGTTTATGTCTAGCAGCCCCTGGCGGAGCAAAGGGATGCAACCACACTCTGCCCACCGGACCTGGTAATGTACTCTCTTCTCCATCCCAGCCCGCGCCCATGATGCAGCTTTTGCTTCTATTTTCACATATTTTTTTGTTCTTCAGGTCTGCTTGGGCCTTCCAACTTTCCTAGTTCCTTAAGAATTCCCGTCATTGAATTCTTCTTTCCTTCCTCATCTGCCTTTCAGTGTCGAGGGGAGATATAATTTGCGGTATTTTGCTCTTCTGTTCGCCTCTGCTGCTGTTATGTTTCCTAGTGCTTCTAATATTCCATCGATCCATCTTTTTCGTGGTCGACCCTTGGACCTGATATTCCCACAACGTTTGTCGAAGGCTCGTTGTGTGTTGATCGTTCTGCCTTGCCACATGGCCAAACCACTTTATCTGTTGTTTCCTTATATATTCGATGGCGGGGGCGTTTCCTAGCTTTTTCCTCAGTTCCTCATTTCTGATCTTGTCTCTCAGGCTGTTTCATGTCATTCGTCTAACACATTTCATCTCAGTAGAGGTTATTTTTCATATTGTTCTTGCATATAGGGTCCAGGTCTGGCTTATTTACTGACTAGCACAATTAATTGTTTCTCTAAGCAATGTCTAGCCAATCTATCCCCATTTCCTTTTCTTCATCTCCGTTGTTAATGGTTTCTGGGCAGTTCTATTAACTCTTTCCGTACGTTTCGCCACACTATGTGCCAGGCCGATTTCGGCAGCGTACGTTTCGCCGCATAGTGCGCCACGCTCAATTTGATTAGTGTGAACGCCATCAAACCATATTCTTTTTATATGTCTTGTATTATCTTGATATTTGTGAAATCTAATACCTTGTTCAATTATCTAAACATTCATATATAATATGTTATATGCTAGATAAGTATAAATATATAGATTGATTCTTAAAACTATGAACAGTTTTGTCTCTGAAATCTCTTCCGTTGCTTCGATTAAAATGGCTTCCGTACGGAAAGAGTTAAAAAAGGTTCTCATTTGACTTCACCAACAAGAAGAGAACAAACGTAAAACCGACCAAAAGAAAGAAACCGTAAGCTCTTACGTCGGGCAGTGGCATATCTATCTATTCACCTTTCGAACCGTGGCCGGCCCATAGGCCATAGACTCAGGTCCTCTTTCTCTTTTTCTAAATATTCTCTCCAGCAGTCTCAGGTAAAAGAGGCAGAGGCAGACCAAGACTAACATGGGCGAGAAACATCAAAAGATGGACAAGTCAATCTATGACAACCTGCACCATCAAAGCAAGAAACAGAGTGGAATGGTGATCCATGGTAGCCAACCTTCGTTGCGGAGACGGCACTCGATGATGATGATGATGAACAGTCTCAATCCTTGCACAGAACATTTATCAAATCTCGCCATTTGTCTCTGTTCTGTGCAGGCATCTTGATCTCATTGAGGGAGCCGTCTCCTGCTGCATTTGCGTCTCTGATCATTGTTCTTCTCAGTGTCTCTCTGGGTCGGCCTCTTTTCCTTCTACCTGTTGTTTCCCACATGAGGGCTTGCTTTGCTTTGCAGTGGCATATGGAGCATGATATTTAGTCTCCATGTTTAATTCTTCGACCATCAGCATATGTTTAGCAATATGGTCAGCACAACACCAGAGTTGTCTTTCCTTCAAAGTAAAAGTCTATGATGCTCATTTATGGCTGGGTGAACCTAGAAGCCGTGTATCGAGATCGAACCCAAACTCTCAATCCGCAGCATAAACGCCATTTTATGTGTCAGACGTTGGCATAATTATTCATCTTTCTCTGTATAACCATTCTCTGCATACAATTATTTTCATAACCTTTCTCCGTATATTCTCTCTTAGTATATTCTTTCTCTGTATATACCTTCGCGGTATTACCTTTCTCTATATATGTATAACCTTTCTCTGTATATGTATAACCTTTATATGAATATGTGTAACCTTTCTCTGGATATGCATAACCTTTCTCTGTATATGTTTAACCTTCCGTTGTTTATGTTAACCTTTCTCTGTATATGTATGATCTTTCTCTGTATATGGTTAACCTTTCTCTGTATATGTATAACCTTTCACTGTATATGTATAACCTTTCTCGTTGTAGGTATAACCTTTCTCTGTATATGTTTAACCTTTCTCTGTATATGTATTACCATTATCTGTATATGTGTAACCTTTCTCTGTATATATTTAACATTTCTCTGTATATATGTATAATATTTTCTGTATATCCTTTCTGAATATACTCCCTTCTCCATATAACCATACTCTCACCACGCATAACCACTTGTCTGCTGATCACTGCTCTATATTTCAACTACCGTTATATTGTTTCCCCTGGAACCATTTGTTCGGGGATAATATGACGACTAACTGTGTGTTTATATGTTCGAAAATGGAGTCAACAACGATGGCCTAACATCATCAAGCGCTATACATTTTTAAAGAAATATGACGATCATCACTTTCGGGAGGACGTGAACTTCTGGTATATGGTGGATAGGCGGCAGGAACCATTGCAGGCTATGCATGAAAAGTGTTCCTTGTTGCAGTTTCCTCCTATTCCAAGTCCTTGGGGGACTGGTTAGTCTCGAGGCAAGACGCCGGCCTTGGGACAGAGAGGTTGTGGGTTCAAATCTCGGCTACACCGGTTGGGATTTTTATTTATGATTTCTCTCTGCGACAACCACCCCTGGTCTCAGCAGCGAGGCCCGGCTTGAAACGTCAGTTACTCATCGACGGGAAAAAAAAAACATGAGTATCTCCGGATTCGGAGTTATCTGCCTGTGCGGCGAGGGACCCCTGTGCACGCGGGTGCCAGGGAAAAATGGATTAACACGCAAAACTCAGTTCCTAGTCTCTAGGGACTTCGTCAGAGATGAAAGCTGGCGAACGCAACAACAACAACAACAACAACAACAACAACAACATTTGTTCCGTACATCTTACATATTTCTTTACAAACACTCTGTATCCTTCAACGTATAGCTATTAGCAAGTATTGTCTGATATCTTCTATTTTGTCATCTATTTATTCTTCTCGTGAACACGTTGA
Source organism: Megaustenia siamemsis (assembly GCA_032433765.1). NCBI lineage: Eukaryota > Metazoa > Mollusca > Gastropoda > Stylommatophora > Ariophantidae > Megaustenia > Megaustenia siamemsis. The sequence continues at coordinate 36,454,824 of JAVIAB010000145.1, read as the reverse complement.
TCACTGGATAATGTTTTGTTTAATAACATTTTATATTTCTTATATAATCAACACTTAATCCTCTTTTGCCTAATCCTCACTAATCCCCTTTTCACCATTTCTACTTTTATTTCTGGTTTATTGTATATTTATTTTAGAGCGTCTTTATTTGTGTACTTCTTTTTTACGAGCGAGTGTGGTCTAATCGATTCTTCAAAATCACTAATCAAATAACTCGTTTCTTTTATACACCAAATTGTAACGGATCCAGGTTAGCAACACAAACGTAATCGTCCATTATCTTTCTTGACACGGCTTACTAGTGACCAGTTCATAGACCAGTATATATGGTCACAATAGAGAGGACGAAAGGAAATACTAAAAACCCACAAGTGGATATCAAAATTGAAGGAATAGACCTGGAGACAGTTCACAACTACAACTACCTTGGACATACTATAACCAGTGATGGAAAATGTACAAACTGAAATAAACAAAAGAAAAGAATGGGAATGAAAAAAAAATCATTTTAATATCACGAAGAACATACTAACATCAAAACAAATAACACCAGGGCTGAAACTAAGAATAGCAAATTGTTATGTCTTCGCAACATTCCTATATGGTTCAGAAACATGGACATTAGACAAGAAGAGAGAAAAGATAATTGAAGCCTTTGAAATGTGGATATATAGAAGAATAGGTAGAATTGGGTGGAAGGAAAAGAAAACAAACGATGAAGTCTTAAAACAACTAAAATTGAAAAAAGAACTACTAAACACAATTCAAACAAGATAAATGCGATTTTTGGGCCATGTTAAAAAACACAACATCCTACTAAAATTAATCCTGGAAGGGAAAATACAAGGTAAAAGATACGGAGGCAGACCAAGACTAATATGGACGAGTAACATCAAAAGATGGACAATCCAGCCTATGACAACCTGCACCATCAAAGTAAGAGACAGAGCAAAATGGCGCTCCATGGTTGCCAACCTTCGTTGCGGAGATGGCACTCGATGATGAGGATGAGAGAGGACAGGGAGAGACATCATGTCAACGGCATTGTAATCAATAAATGCACTTTAGATATTGAATTCATCTCAAATCAACACGCGTGTTTTTGTTTTAACTTCAGCTGTGAAGATGGGGGTCTGGATTTGGATATCTGGAAGCCTGGTATTGGTTGGGGCTATGTATGTGGATCTTTGATTTGTATAGGAGGTCTCATACGGAACAATGAACTTCTTCTTCTACTTTCAGCTCCCTGTGAAGCATAGGTCTACAACAAACACTTTCAGCTCCATGTGAAGCATAGGTCTACAACAAACACTTTCAGCTCCATGTGAAGTGTAGGTCTACAACAAACACTTTCAGCTCCATGTGAAGCATAGGTCTACAACAAACACTTTCAGCTCCATGTGAAGCATAGGTCTTCAACAAACACTTTCAGCTCCATGTGAAGTGTAGGTCTAAACCGTTCTATTTCTTGTCAATCTTTTAAGGTCTTTCTATGTCTTCCCCAATGTATTCATCTCTGTTTCCATCTGTCTTTCCCAAGAATATTTTTGTCTTCCTATTTGTCTCTTTCCCTGGGGATACAGAAGATATGCCTGTTGTGTAACACTCTCAGTTGGCTTCCTGTATGTCTTATCTAGCGCCATCGTCTTCATTGTATCTCTTTATCCACTGGTATTCGACTGGTATTTTTCCATAATTCTACATTAGTGATTTTGTCCTCCCATTTCCATCCTTTTATTCCGCGCATGCATCCATTAATGAAAGTCAATATCTTTGTGATACACCGCAAATATTCAATAATTATTATCCTGCCTGCACCTAACTGATGGCCACTATCAGCACATGTTATTATATCGTTATATTTCTTACAATATAAAGAAAGTCCGCTTCAAATTTAGTTGCAACATTCCTGTATAATTTACTTTAGTCAAGTCATCCTCATTGCACATTGGACAAGTCCATAAACAATTAGATCTCCTTCAGATCATGAAAGCAAGCTGCTACCATCACCACTGGTACTGTGAAATATACAGCCACAGAGACTCTAGACAAAGTTACAGGCCACAAACCTATGGACAACCGACCTGAAATTATTAAAGTGATGAATCAAGAGGAGACATACAAAAGACTTTTGAACTACCCTACGCAATAAAGAATTACCTGCTACGGAAGAGGGTGGTTAAATTAGTACTGTCCTAAACAAAGCGACAACCTTTATTTCCATCCAGTGTGACCCAACCAGTGGAAACGAAACACCAGCACTTAAGGAAAACATAAATCAAGAAATGAGGCACCCAAACAGACTTAGAGAAGATAGCACACAACAGAAAATGTATCAACAACTAAACACAGAATCCCACATATACACGGATAGCTCTGCTACAAACGCCACCAGAAATGAAAGTGGGGGTGTGTTCTTGAGACTTAATAACCAGGAAGAGTTTACCACATGAATAACCAGAGTAAAAGTATCAAACAACTAAAGAACTGAAATAGAAGCCCTAAAAGATGCTGCAAAACTGGCTATTCAGTACAAAAATAATGTGCACACGAAACTGATGATACTGATCGACGAACTGTCAGACCTGACAACTCTAACAATCGACAAGGAACAGCGAGGTAGATGACCTGAGTGCTAAAGCAACTGTGCAACAACTTCCAGAGAGTTGTCATTTAGTGGATATCATCACACTGTAATATACAAGGAAACGAACACGCAGACAAACAAGCTAAGGAGTGAGATTACCACCAAAGAAGCATCTGGTCAGCTACGATGAAACCAAATCCATCATCAAAGGCCAGAATCATGCAAAATGGAAACAAGAATACTCAAAGTACAATGAGAGGGACGGATACATCTAACTATAAAGGAGAGATAAAACTATCATACTTCGATCAGAAAAAAATGACAAATAAACAACAGCAGAAAAAAAAAACAAAGAACAATATATGGTCCGAAGCAGGATCGAACCCGTACTCCCTGGCACTGCACCTTGCCACGAGAAGCCGAACGCTAGGGAACACTGCCACTCAGCTAACTAAAGAATCCACGTTCACGATAGCTAATTTTTTATATAGCTGAATGGCGGGCGGTGTTCCCTAGCGTTTGGCTTCTCGTGGCATGGCGCAGTACCAAGGAGTAAGGGTTCGATTCTGCTTCGGACCATATATTGTTCTTTGTTTTTTTTTCTGTTGTTTATTTGTCATTTTTTTCTGAGTGCTGTAAAACATAGCTCTCCTTCCTATGATTCGCTGAATTATCGCTGAGAAGTTTCCCTCTATAATAATATTCATTTATTATTATTCGTCCCCAATGGAGCCGCGATACCTCAGTGGTTAGTGAACTGGACTACAAAGGACAAGGAGTAGGGTTCGATCCCAACCGACGGCTTCCGGGTTCACCCAGCCTTAAATTGGTACCAGATTTTTTTCTGGGAAAGTAAAGCAGCACGAGCGTAATACCGACCACATTACCCCAAAAATCATGTGCTGAAGGTCTGTAAAATATAGGGTCACTAACACCATATTCCCTATACGCCACTTGGCGTGACGGGAGTACTTTACTTTTTTTTTACTATTATTCGTCCCCAGTATCATACATCGCCTATGTATTAACCGCAAAAGAACCAATTGTTAATCAAACTCAAAATAGGAACTACCAGTCTATATCACTGTACCCAAAATGATATGACAACAAAGCACATCCTACAGGGATTCCATCAACACACAATCCTGAGGAGGTCAATGTGGTCCACCTCCCAGGAAACTCTTCGGGACAGCCGAATCACTGAAACAGACATCTGCTTTCATAATAGAGTCCAGAATCATAGTCTGAATGAATCATGATCAGAAAAGAAGAATGTCTCCTCCGAAGTATATCCCTCAACGATTAGCTTCTAACGTCACCAGCTTTATGTTCGTTGCCAGTCGTCTGGCGTCTCAACATATTTCTGAAATATCTCTCAACGTGTAGCTTCTAACGTCACCAGCTTTATGTTCGTTGACAGTCGTCTGGCGTCTCAACATATTTCTGGAATATCCCTCAACGTGTAGCTTCTAACGTCACAAGCTTTATATTCGTTGACAGTCGTCTAGTGTCTCAACATATTTCTGAAATATCTCTCAACGTGTAGCTTCTAACGTCACCAGCTTTATGTTCGTTGACAGTCGTCTGGCGTCTCAACATATTTCTGAAATATCTCTCAACGTGTAGCTTCTAACGTCACCAGCTTTATGTTCGTTGCCAGTCGTCAGGCGTCTCAACATATTTCTGAAATATCTCTCAACGTGTAGCTTCTAACGTCACCAGCTTTATGTTCGTTGACAGTCGTCTGGCGTCTCAACATATTTCTGGAATATCCCTCAACGTGTAGCTTCTAACGTCACAAGCTTTATATTCGTTGACAGTCGTCTAGTGTCTCAACATATTTCTGAAATATCTCTCAACGTGTAGCTTCTAACGTCACCAGCTTTATGTTCGTTGACAGTCGTCTGGCGTCTCAACATATTTCTGAAATATCTCTCAACGTGTAGCTTCTAACGTCACCAGCGTTATGGTCGTTGACAGTCGTCTGGCGTCTCAACATATTTCTGAAATATCCCTCATCATCATCATTTGCAATACCGGTTGGCGTAGGCGATCATGTCGTTCCACAATCTTCTATCTACAGTGCACCGTATCAGTTCTCGTGTTGACTGTTTTCCATCCCATGACACCAAGCTATCCAGTATTTTCTCTCTTTGTCGTCCGCGATCTCTATTTCCTTTTATTTTGCCAGTTGTAACCAAGTATTCCAACTTTCCTCCTCTCATGATGTGTCCGAAAAATGTTGATTGTTTCTTTTCGATGTTTTTTAGGAACTGCCTTTTTGTGTTGGCCTCTTTGAGAATTTCCTCATTGGTCTTTTCAGCTGTCCAGGGAACTTTCAACATTCTTCTTAGAAATCCCATGTCTGTGGCCTCTAACCGTCTTTTCATTTGTTTGTCTATTGTCCATGATTCGCTTCCATAGGTCAGAATTGGTTCTATATAGCACCGATGAACTCTTTTTCTTACTTCTATTGACATAGATTTCTTTCATAAGACATTTTTTCATTTTCTGAAAAGCTATTTTGGCCTGAGCTATTCTGCTTTTTATTTCTGTGGTACATCTTCCATCTGATGTTATTAATGTACCCAAGTATTTGACGCGTTGCACTTGTTTGAGATTTGTCCTGTTTATTTGTATATCCTTTTTTAATGGTACAACCGTTAAAGAGATGCTGGGGCCCTAGCAAGTGAGACAGTTTATACAAATCAAAGACCTCAATGCAAAGATCAACATTCATAGCTTCAAAACCAGATATCTCACTAGGCAATTCACAACTCGTTCTTCACAATTCAGTTTAAAACAATACACGTCAATTATTTCCAGTTCATGTGAAGGTCGAAACATATTTATTAGAATTATTGATAAGGATGTTTTGATTAGTGCTTTTTAATATTGGAGGAGTGGAGTTGTGAGGAGTGAAGTTGTGAAGAGTGGAGTTGTGAGGAGTGGATTTGTGAGGAGTGGAGATGGGGGATTGGAGTTGTGGGGAGTGGAGATGTGGGGAGTGGCGTTGCGAGGAGTGGAGTTGCAAGGAGTGGAGTTCGTGGAGTGGAGTTCGTGGAGTGGAGTTCGTGGAGTGGAGTTCGTGGAGTGAATTTTTGAAGCTTTAGTTTGGAATTGTGGAGTTTGAGATTTCATGAGGGACGTCGAAATTATAAATGTTGAGATAAATGATGGTGGTATATGTGTTGTTTTATTAAGTAAAAATAGTCGGGACCGATCCTAATCGACGGCTTCCGGTTTTACCCAGCCTTAAATGGATACTGTATATTTTTTTTCTGGGAACGTAAAGCGTGACGGGCGTATTACTGACCACATTACCACACAAATCATGTGCTGAAGGTCTGTATAAAATCTGTCCACTAATACCATATTTCAAAAAGACTAAAACTATGATCATAAACAAAGAAAATTCTCAAGACCTACAATTAAATATCACAGTTGAGGGAATACATCTGGAGACAGTCCAGAGTTACAACTACCTGGGACATACAATAACCAATGATGGAAAATGTAAAATTGAAATAAACAAAAGAATAGGTATGGCAAAAAGTAATTTTAATGCCATGAAAAATATACTAACAACAAAGCAAATATCAGCATGGCTGAAACTAAGAATGGCAAAATGTTACGTCTTCTCAATATTCCTGTATGGTGCAGAAACATGGACATTAGACAAGAAAACATAACAGAAAATTGAAGCCTTTGAAATGTGGATTTATAGAAGAATAGGTAGAATTGGATGGAAACAAAAGATAACAAACGATGAAGTTTTAAAACAACTGAAAATAAAAAGAGAACTACTAAACACAATTAAGACAAGACAAATGAAATTTTTAGGGCATGTTAAAAGACACAACAGCCTACTAAAAGTAATATTGGAAGGAAAAATACAAGATAAAAGAGGCAGATTCAGACCAAGACTAACATGGACGAGTAACATCAAAAGATGGACAAGTCAATCTATGTCAGCCTGCACCATCAAAACAAGAAACAGAGTAGAATGGCGATCCATGGTAGCCAACCTTCGTTGCGGAGAAGGCACGCGATGATAATGAATACCATATTTCCTAAACGCCACTTAGCGTGACGGGACTCTTTACTTTTATATGAGTTTTGAGTGTGATACTTTATGATGTGGAGGTATATTAATCTGAAGTAGTTTGTTTCTTGTTAGACCTGTATCTGAGTTGTGATGTGATAGATACGCTGTGAAGATGTGAAGTTGAACGGTAATCGGAAAGTGTAATATTGAAGAATCGATATCAGCGAATAAATGTTATGTTATCTCAAGTAACAAACTTGAAGAAGGAAAAACAGAATCGACGCCCATGTTGAGAAATGTGTGCCTCGAGTCCTGAGAGTAGCCTCCGTCAGTCATAGTTGACCGTGGATTTTTGCACCGCCCCTAGAAGTGTTATTTGTGTCTTTTCTTTCGCCGTGTAATCGCTTTTCCTATGAATCTGCCTGCTTCTTGTTTGAGTTGGAGATATAGAGTGTGTTTCCACAGATTGTGGTCTGTAGCTATTTCTTCCCAGGCTGCAGGGTTTATGTTCAAAGTCTTGATGTCATGTTTACACGCGTCTGCAAATTGAAGTTTTGGGCGCCCTCTACTCCTTTCGCCATCTGCCAGTTGTCCGCAGGGTATATCTTATGGTATGCGGCCATCTTTCATACAGTGTACATGGCCAAGCCAGCGTAACATACCTTGTTTGAGTAGTGTGTATATCTTCTGAAGCGAATCATGATATCCGCGTTTGTCGCCAGCGTAGCCTACCTTGTTTGAGTTGTGTGTAGAGATGTTCCGGCGGTCTGTGCAAATCATGACATCCGCGTTTGTCATTTAATCCTTCCAGGTAATACAATCAAGCCTATTGCACTGGATATTACTGTACAGCCGTACGTAGATTTATTATTGTTCTCTAAGTTATCTAGGGATAAAAATTATTATGTCTACTTATACCTGAATTTAGAACGATGTCTGTCTAGAAGAGGGTATGTTTTACAATAACCATAATGGCTATTTTCTCTCTGTTCATTAATCAAAGGATTACGTTTTTTAGAATTGTATTTTATGTTTGGTTTAGATCTGAAACAATTTTCAACTAACTTTCCTGACAGTTTTCTTAATGTAGTTAGAAAATAATGTAGTTAGAAATTAATTTAGTTAGAAATTAATTTAGTTAGATTGTTTAATATTGATTTCTTCCTCAATTTTAGCCACGATATTTCAGAGAAATGGTCTGCTTAAAACATAACATTGTCTTCGAATCTCTAAGTTCTCTTTTCTTTCATCTCCCTGTGAAGCATAGGTCTTCAACAAGCACTTTCAGCTACCTGTGAAGCATAGGTCTTCAACAAACACTTTCAGCTACCTGTGAAGCATAGGTCTTCAACAAACACTTTCATCTACCTGTGAAGCATAGGTCTTCAACAAACACTTTCAGCTACCTGTGAAGCATAGGTCTTCAACAAACACTTTCAGCTACCTGTGAAGCATATGTCTTCAACAAACACTTTCTTCTGCCAGTGGAGCATAAGTCTTGGACAACACTTTCCAAGCCGTCCTGTTTCATACCATTGTTCCATGTCTTCCCCATTTTCATCATCTCTGCTTCCACCTGTCTTCGCCAAGTAAATTGTAGCTTTCCACTTTGTCTCCTCCCATGGGGATTCCAAGAAAGGGCTTATCGTGTAATACTCTCATTTGGTTTCCGCAGTGTGTTTCCTATCCAGTGTCATCATCTATGTCGTATTTCTTTGTCCACTGGTATTTGTCTGGTAAATTCTTATAGTTCAAAGTTAGTAATTTTCCCGATACTTTCCATTTTGTGCAAGCTTCCATTAATGAAAGTCTGTGTCTTTGTTCTATCTGATGCTTGCGTAGCGTTGAGAGCTTCTCGTGCAATCACAGAAGAGACTGGAACCAGATCGCTATTGGGTGTTGCCTAAATATAGTGATGGTGTCTTGAAAAAGGACCAAAGCAGAGTCAAAGGATTCCAACATCAAGGGGAAAACGATATATATTTTGGATCATAGAAGGAGAAGAGAAAATCTGGAATAATTGTGACAAGAAGAAAAGTAGAGGGAAAAAAAGATGTAGAGAATTAAAGCGAAAATATACAAACTAGTTAAAGAGAAAGGTTGTTCAGGAGATCAACAAAAAAATTATAATCAATTATAGAGACAGGAAGTTACTGCGGCACGAACAGTACGACACTTTTGATAGTGGCCATAAAACTAATTAAAGTAAAAATAGAGAACCCCGTCACGCCAACTTATATATAGGGAATATGGTGTTAGTCACTATAAATCTTATATTACTTCGGCACATGATTTTTGGGGTAATGTGGTCGGTATTACGCCCGTGCCGCTTCACTTTTCTAGAAAAAAAAAAATTCGGTACCCATTTATGACTGGGTGAACACGGAAGCCGTCGATCAGGATCGAACCCGACTTCTTGACCTTTGTAGCCCAGTTCACTAACCACTGAGCTATGGCGGCTACCTCAAAATTAATACGGTCTTAATAATTATCGAGTTAATTAAATTATAACCTTAATTACAATTTACAATTATTGTATGTTTACATTCATTTAACATTATGTAATTCCAGCTGTTGCAATTGAGACTATCTGTAACGTAATTCAGGATATCAACTAATTTTACAACAACAGGCTATCAAAATGAAGAATAGGAATGAGAGACCCAAATTTAAATGGCACAGATCGATTAACTCTTTCCGTACTGGAACTTAAAATCAATGCAATGAATAGATTTCAGAGACAAAATTGTTCATGGTTTTAAGAATCAATCTACATATTTATATTTATCTAACATATAACATATTATATATGAATTTTTAGATAATTGAACAAGGAATTAGATTTCACCAATACCAAGATGAGACAAAAAGCAAGAGGAGTTTTTGTTGAACTTGGAAACATATGGATGTCCAAAGAAATTAGACTAAATACAAAATTAAACATGTTCAACTCCAATGTTAAATTAGTTCTATTATATCGATGTGAAACACGGAGAAGAACAAAATTGACAATCATGAAGATACAGACTTTCATTAATGGATGCTTATGCAGAATAAAAGGATGGAAATGGCAGGACAAAATCACTAACATAGAATTATGGAAATGTACTAGTCAAATACCAGTGGATAAAGAGATACAGCGAAGATGATGGTGCTGGATAGGACACACACTGCGGAAGCCAACTGAGAGTATTACACAACAGGCCCTTTTTTGGAATCCTCAGGGGAAAAGAAAAAAGAAGAAGACCAAGAAATTCTTAGAGAAGACAGATAGAAGCAGAGATGAAGATGACGGGGAAGACATGGAGTGATCTTAAAAGAATAGCAAGCAACATAACGACTTGGAAAGTGTTTGTTGAAGACCTATGCTCTACAAGGAGCTGAACAGAAGAAGAAGATGACACAAGATATCTAAAAAGAATATGGTCTGATGACGGTTCACACTAATCAAATTGAGAGTGACGCATTATGCGACGAAACGTACGTGGCCGAAATCGGATTGGCGCACAGTTCGGCGAAACGTGCGATAAGAGTTAACACGTTGTTTGAAGAACATTCTACAGGACATTGTGGGCTCTCTATAAGGAAACGGTCATTATTGAAAGAGATAAGGCAAACAACATCAAATAAGGTAGTCTTTTACTTCGAGAGTGTTGAAATACAAGGCAGAGAAAAAAAATAATAATGCTAATAATAAACATAACATACACTTGAAGCCTTTCAAATGTGGATTTATAGAAGAATATGAAGAAGTAAGTAAAGTAAAGTACCCCCGTCACGCCAAGTGGCGTATAGGGAAATATGGTGTTAGTGACCCTATATTTTACAGACCTTCAGCACATGATTTTTGGGGTAATGTGGTCGGTATTACGCCCGTGCTGCTTTACTTTCATCAGAAAAAAATCCGGTACCCATTTAAGGCTGGGTGAACACGGAAGCCGTCGGTTGAGATCGAACCCTACCCCTTGTCCTTAGTAGTCCAGTTCACTAACCACTGAGCTATCGCGGCTCATATGAAGAAGTGGATGGAAAGAACATTTCTGTTCTTGTCATTCTCTATCATATCCATTTTCTCATCTTCTTTGTTACTTAATGTTTACTGCTCCTCTGTTTCTCCTGATTAATGACTAGCAAGTTAATTGATAGTCGTCTCGTAGAAGAATGCGATCCGTTATTTCCCTTCGCGATGTACCCACTTCCATAAGATGGCCCAAAGACCAGACCCATCTTCAACAGCTGAATACATTCGTCTATAACAAATTGCTCTCGTTTTTATTTCCCTACAAATGCTCCTTCCGGAATTGTTATTTATTTTGTATATCGGCTCTTACGATTAGGATTGTCTCCCCTGAGAGTTATTGTCGTTATAATTATGCAATCTGCTTCTTCTTTCTTTGTCTGTCTCGTCTACATTTTTTATAATATCAAGGGAGATTGAAAGGGCTGTTACATTCACAGTCCCGCCCATTGACATTTAATTATTTTAGAAGGTTCCTCGGTGTTCTTACCTTATCATACTCAGCGTCTACCTCGAAATCGCCCCACTCCGTTTATTTTTTTTCTCCTGCTAACAATGAAATAAGAAATGTGCTCAAGATACAACAAGGATTGTCAAATCAAATAGACAGTTATCACCACTATTGTCCAACAAGGAAATAATTCTAGAGGCAAAACGGGCACTCTACAATACCATCTTATCATAACTTTGTGCTACCAATGCCAGTTCTGGACCTTAGATGCAAGAACAATTAGAAAAATACCTCTACTGAGATGAAATGTGTTAAACGAATGACAGGAAATAGTCTGAGAGTTAAGATCAGAAATGAAGAACTGAGAAAAAACCCAGGAATAATCCCCGCCATAGAATATATAAAGAAACAACAGATAACATGGTTTGGCTCGTGATTGGACAGAAAGATCAAAATACAACACAACGAGCCATTATAAAAGTCAACGAGAACACCAGACCCAACTGCCGACCCTGAAAAAGATGGATAGATGGAACATTAAAAACATTAGGAAACATAACAACAGTAGGTGCCAACATAAGAGCAAAAGACAACAAACTATGACTCCCCTGTACGATGAAATGCAAATGAGGAAGGAAAGAACAAGAAGTTTAAACAATATATATACATTTTCACGGAATTTTCTCATCAATGGAGTCTGCCCGGAAGGAACGTATTGGACCTCTTCTCGTGTTGTTCTTGTATTTGTTCTTGTATTTGTTCTTGTATTTGTTCTTGTATTTGTTCTCGTATTTGTTCTTGTAGTTGTTCTCGTATTTGTTTTTGTATTTGTTCTCGTATTTGTTCTTGTATTTGTTCTTGTATTTGTTCTTGTATTTGTTCTTGTATTTGTTCTCGTATTTGTTCTCGTATTTGTTCTCGTATTTGTTCTCGTATTTGTTCTTGTATTTGTTCTTGTATTTGTTCTTGTATTTATTCTACTTTCCTTCTTCATTTACCTTTCAGTGAAGAAGGAAGTTATTTCATTCATTCATCGCGTGCCGTCTCCGCAATGAAGGTTGGCTACCATGGAGCGCCATTCCGCTATGTCTCTTGCTTAGATGGTGCAGATTGTCAAAGGTTGACTTGTCCATCTTTTGCTATTACTCGTCCATGTTAATCTTGGTCTGCCTCTGTCACCTTGTATTTTCCCTTCCAATATTACTTTTAGTAGGCTGTTGTGTCTTTTAACATGCCCTAAAAATTTCATTTCTCTTGTCTGAATTGTATTTTGTAGTTTTCTTCTCTAAGGAAGATATAATTTGCGATGTTTTGCTCTTCTGTTGGCCTCTGCTGTTCCTATTTTCCTAGTATTCATAAGATTCCACCAATTCATCATTCTCGTGGTCGGCCCTTGAATGTGGTGTTCTCGTAGCGTCTTAAAGGCTCGTTGTGTTTTATTCTGATCTTCTACTTACTTGTATATGCAATGTGTTAAATGCATAATTCACTGAATAATCTCTAAATATGAGCAACGTCTTTTATTTGTTACTAGTGTTTGATATTTAAAATATTTATGTTTAAGGGTCTAAAAACGAATTAATTTATTGCCTATTATTTGTAACTGGAAAAGTGTATTCACACTTCGAACAATTCGGAGTTCGATCGGTTTTCTGGGACGAATTAAGATTGAAATACGAGACACCACAGTACTATAACGGAAGCCGCGATAGCTCAGTGGTTAGTGAACTGGACCACAAAGGAAAAGAGGTAGAGTTCGATCCGAACTGATGGCTTTCGGATTCACCCCCCTTAAATGTGTACCGGATTTTTTTCTGGGAACGTAAAGCTGCACGGGCGTAATACCGACCACATTACCCCAAAAATCATGCGCTGAAGGTCTGTAACATTTATGGTCACTAACAGCATATATTCCCTATCCGCCACTTGGCGTGACGGTTGCTCTTTACGGTTTTACTTTTACAGTACTATAGCTGTATCTATCTCTTCGTGTTTCGTATTCTGTTGCTGTAACAATTATTATTCTTATTGTTTCAACTATTAATCTTATTGTTTAAAATATTATTCTTATTACTCTTATTTTTGTCAACAATGACTATTCATGTTCTTAAAAAGTAAATAGAGCATTATTCTTATTGTTTCAACAATTATTCTTCTTCTTATGATTATCTTACAATTATTATTATTTCTCTTATTGGTATAATAATTATTATTATTTGTTTCAGCAATTATATATCATTCTCATATTGTTTCATCAATTATTATTCTTATTGTATCATCATCTATTATTCCTACTGTTTCATCAATAATTACTCTTATTTCTTCATCAGCTATTATTCTTATTGTTTCAACAACTATTACTTTTCTTCTTAATCTATTTGCATTTCTTTTTTTCCTTCTCGTACACTAACAACCGTCTACCTCTATTACATGCACGACCTGCCGTCAGCGGTTAATATGTATTCTACTGCCATGCGGTGCTGCAAAATTAATCGTTTCAGACATCACAGGTTGTAATTATGATTGCCGTAGTGCCCTAATTCAGACCCGTATGGAGCCTCCAGGTATTCGCTGTGCAATAGCATGATTGTTCTATTGTTGTTAATTATGGAGGCTGTTCGTAAAGTCTCACTACACTTTGTATATAGAACACATTTGCACAAATAAAATAAGTAAATGACGTCATCATCACATGTGCTTAATAATTATGATAGATTTACAACTTTATTAATTATACGCAATGATACACTCGCAATTAAAGGTTACAATGTATTTATAATTGTATTGCTGTATATAGAGTCAATTCTGACGTATGGAAGCGAATCATGGACAGTAGACAAACCAATGAAATGACTTTTAGGGGCTTTTATTTTTGCGATGAGTTATTATCTTAAGAATGTTAAATGTTCCATGGACAGCTAAAAAGACCAATGAGGAAATTCTCAAAGAAGCCAACACTGAAACAGAGCTCCTGAGAAACATCAGAAAGATACAATCAATATTTTTCGGGCGCATCATGAGAAGAGGAAAGTTGGAATACTTGGTTACAACTGGGAAAAATACAAGGAAAGAGAAACCGCAGACGACAAGGAGAGATGATACTGGATAGCTTGGTGTGATGGCATAGGAAACAGTCAACAACAGAACTGATACGATGATCTGTAGATAGAAGATTGTGGAGGGATATGGTCGCCCATACAAACTGGTATGGCACATGATGATGATATATTGATTTATTTGCAACTTTTTGAAAAAAATACTTATGTACTCACGAATTCTATACGATATTCCATAAGTGTGGTTTTGTTAGAGATAAAGGAACAAGCAACGCCATTTATATCATAAGATCTTTAGTAGAAAGAGCCATAGATGTGAAAACAGATCTATACCTATGTTTCATAGATTACACCAAGGCATTTGACAAAGTAATGCACCAAGAAATAATCAACATTTTAGAAAGCATAAACGTAGACAGCAAAGATCTAAGAATAATAAAGAACATGTACTGGCAACAAACAGCGGCCATAAGAAATGGAAACCAATTGGGAATGTTTCAACAAATAAAACAGGGTGTTAGACAAGGTTGTGTGTTGTCACCTGATTTGTTTAATATTTATAGTGAGATTATTTTAAGATCCATAAGGGACATACCTGGAATAACAATTGGAGGTCATAATATAAATAATCTAAGGTATGCTGATGATACAGTATTAATCGCTAACAGTGAAAATGAGTTACAAGAAATTTTGGACATTATTGTGAAAGAAAGCAAAAATAAAGGACTCAGCCTTAAAAGCAAAAAGACAGAGGTAATGGTTACAACAAAGAAAAAGACATCACCTCAGTGCAAAATAAAGACAAGTGGAACAATATTAAAACAGGTAAACGAATTTAAATATTTGGGAACTTTGTTAACCTCAGACGGAAGATGTACAAAAGAGGTGAAATGCAGAATGGCTCAGGCAAAAAAAGAGAGGTCAAAGCAAAAAGAGAGCTAATTTCCAATATTAGGAAGAAACAATCATCATTTTATGGCCATGTAATGAGAAGAGAACAACTGAAATATATTGTGCAACTGGACAAATTGAGGGAGGAAGAGATAGAGGGAAGCAAATAGAAAAAGATAACAGACAGCTTAAGAGAATGGCTTGGCAGAAGGTCAACAACAGAAATGATAAATAACTGCTGAGATCGAGAGTTGTGGAGAGACATGATCACCTACGCCAGCAGGCCCGGTACTTGATGATGATGTACTCGCGAATATAATACAGGTACTTGTGTACTCACGAATATAATACAGGTACTTATGTTCTCACGAATATAGTTAAGTTAATTATGTACTCATTAATATAAGGTACTTATCTACTCATTTATATAATAAAGGTACTTATGTACTCATTAATATAATAAAGGTACTTATGTACACATTAATATAATAAAGGTACTTATGTACTCATTAATATAATAAAGGTACTTATCTACTCATTTATATAATAAAGGTACTTATCTACTCATTTATATAATAAAGGTACTTATCTACTCATTTATATAATAAAGGTACTTATCTACTCATTTATATAATAAAAGTACTTGTGTACTCATTAATATAATAAAGGTACTTATCTACTCATTAATATAATAAAGGTACTTATGTACTCATTAATATAATAAAGGTAATTATGTACTCTTTAATATAATAAAGGTACTTATGTACTCATTAATGTAATAAAGGTACTTATGTACTCACGAATCTTACAAACGCTACATCATCATCATCTTTAACTGCCGTCTCCGCATCGAAGGTTGGCTGCCATGGAGCGCCATTCCGGTCTCTCTCTTGTTCTGATGGTGCAGGCTGTCATAGAATGGCTTGTCCATCTTTTAATGTTACACGTCCATGTTGGTCTTGATCTCTCTCTCTCTCTCTCTCTCTCTCTCTCTCTCTCTCTCTCTCTCTCTCTCTCTGTTTCTTGTATCCTTATCTTTCCTGATATAAGTTAGAATTCCTCTCCATTGCTTTCTATGGAATAGTACATGATGCACCAATGTCTTTCAATTCTATTTGAAGTCTTACAATAAGTATTGATGTCCTCACGAAGCACACAATTCTATTGAAGTCTTACAATACGTATTGATGTCCTCACGAAGCATACAATTCTATTAATGCGCTCATTAATTACCGATTCTACTGATGTACTTAAGAATATGTTACAACATGAATATGTTAGAACATTACTTACGAATATTACGAATTGTAATGAAGTAATTAAAAACGTGCATTAAAAAAAAGTAAAAGACCCCGTCACGCCAAGTGGCTTATGGGGAATATAGTGTTAGTGACCATACATTTTACAGACCTTCGGCACGCGATTTTTGGGGTAATGTGGTAGGTATTACGCCCGTGCCGCTTTACTTTCACATGGAAAAAAAATGCGGTACCCATTAAAAGAATCGTGCATATTCTACTAATTTACTTTCAAATCTTACCATGTGTACGCACAAGAGGGTCTCGATAGCCTAGTCTTTGAAAACCACCCGACTGAGCTACCGACGTTCGGACAACCCGTGTTCGGTTCCCGCTGGGAGCAGTGTGAATTGTACTAACGGTTGGAATAAAAATACCCCGGCGGTCGACCCAGCCGCAGTAAGAAATGGATACCAGGGTATCACTCTGGGAAGGTGAGGAAAAACTCACATCGTGAGTTTCGATGCTTGAAGCGACACTATCCAGAAGTCTCCGAACACTTCTGGATAGGCGACCGAGCACATATGGTTGGAAACTCGCGTGCTAAGACGCCAATTTATGTCTCATACTTTACTTTGACTTCTTTTTTTATAAATTGTATTGATGCAGTTACACACCTTTCTATACGGCCTGTGCAATGAGTACCTGTTACGTTACACGTAGGTTTACGTTTTGTATTTAATTAGGAATACACCTGGAGACAGTCCAGAGCTACAACTACCTGGGACATACTATAACCAGTGATGGAAAATGTACAACTGAAATAAATAGAAGAAAAGGAATGACAAAAAGTAATTTCAATGCCATGAAAAATATACTAACATCAAAACAAATAACACCAGGGCTAAAACTAAGAATAGCAAAATGTTGCATCTTTTCAATATTCCGGTATGGTGCAGAAGCATGGACATTAGACCAGAAAAAAAGAATAGAAAATTGAGGCCTTTGAAATGTGGATTTATAGAAGAATAGGTAGAATTGGATGGAAAGAAAAGAAAACAAACGATGAAGTTTTAAAACAACTAAAAATGAAGAAAGAACTGCTGAACACAATTAGAGCAAGACAAATGACATTTTTGGTCACGTTAAAAGACACAACATTCTAATAAAAGTAATATTAGAAGGGAAAATACAAGGTAAAAGAGGCAGACCAAGATTAACATGGACGAGTAACATCAAAAGATGGACAAGTCAGCCTATGACAATCTGCACCATCAAAGCAAGAGACAGAGTGGAATGGCGCTCCATGGTAGCCAACATTCGATGCGGAGACGGCACTCAGTGATGATGATGATGATGATGATGATGATGATGATTTAATCAGTAATAGTCACTCACCCTAAACACTCGAACTGTTCCTTGTGATGCGGACAAATGTAACTAACTCAAGGATATATATACGCAGGTGTCTAACCTTTGAAGTAATCAATTCATTTATTTGTCCCTGACAGGTAAATCTGATCTGTTAAATCACAAAATAATGTGAGTGGGTAAGGAAGGGTAACCGTGGAAGACTAAGTATTGGGACATACTTCAACACAAAACAATACATAGCACCACAAACAAGAATATTAAAGAGTAGAGAAGTAAAGGCATCAAGATGCACCAAGATGCGTAGAGATGCGAAATAGTTGGTCATCCCGCCTTCTCATTTTAGTCTATTTAGAGGCTGATCACTCTCTGGAACACAGGGAAGTGACCCTTTTTGTTTCTTTTCTTGAGTATCTAGCATATTATCGCCATGTAGTTAGATGTGTTTACATATCCTTATTTATATTTGTGTGTGTGTATGTGTTGTTGTTTGTTGTTCCAGCAGAAGGCTTACTTGGCCGAAACGTCGACTTTTGTTTTGTCCTTTACCAGTCTTTTCTTTTTTTAGTCTTTTTTTTTTATAATTGATATTATGGAGTGTATATGCATTCCTCTACAAGGGCTTTCTGTCAATATGGCGGTTCGGTAGAAGGAACCATTGAGACACTGTCGTAAAAGTATTCTTGTTGCAGTTTCCTTATATTCAAAGTCCGAGTTGCTGCAGCAACTACTGAGTTTAGTGCTATGTGGTCACCGTGAGCTGTGCTTTTCATCAAGATGGTGTTTCTATATTTCGATTGCTTACGATTAATGAGGATATCGTATGTCGAAGGACAGTTTAGCTGGGTTCACTTTCAGTACTGATACGTATTATGCCTTTATATGTTTGCTATGATGGAGACCTCAGCTGCCTTTCATTGTCTGGATATTCGTTGAGATGTTAATTTGGCTCACTCCATCATTACGGGCGGTTCAGCAATTATGGATTTTAATTCGTTTGTAGCGATACCGGGGCCTTCGATTAACTATAACTATTCTTATACTGCGATAGTAGTGTCAAACATGGACACTTACGACAATGCCTAAAAGGAACGGAAGCTTGTCATCACAGAGTCTTTAGTCTGTAGTCTTTAATCTGTAGTCTTTAGTCTGTAGTTTTAATATGTAGTCTTTAATCTGTAGTCTTTAATCTGTAGTCATTAGTATGTAGTCTTTAATCTGTAGTCTTTAGTCTGTAGTCTTTAATCTGTAGTCTTTAGTCTGCGGTCTTTAATCTGTTGTCTTTACTTCGAACTGGCGTCACTGCAGTCGGGGAATTCCCATATCCTCTCTACTAAGAGAAATGATGTGCCTGACAAAAGCTCCTGAAGCTACAAGAAGAGACAGAATCAGAAATGATGTGAAACGAGACCCGGTTAACCTACAAGCTACAGCGGACGGCCACACAATCCAAGAGGTTGAAAGAAATTATCAGAATTTGTTTTTGATGACACTTTCTACATATCAGTTTATGACTTTAGGTATGAGACCTTCTGGTGGTAATTTGTTTAAGATTTTGGGGAGAAAAAGGGGTGAGGGGGGAGGGCGCCTTAGCGCTCATTTAACTTAGGACCTCCTTCATTCATTGCGTGCCGTCCCCACATCGAATGTTGGCTACCATGGAGCGCCATTTTACGCAATCTCATGTCTTGATGGTGCACGTCGTCATAGGTTAAAGTGACCACTTGTTGATGTTAACAGTATATTTTAGTCTAGGTCTGCCTCAAAATCCTTGTACCTCTTCCATCCTTTTTTCCAAGATGACATGTATAATGGCATATTGTTTCTTCATAGGTCAAAAAAAGGAAATACTGATGCTCTCTTTTTCGAATTTTGTTAAGTAATTATTTTTATATTTTCAACTGATTCAGAATTTTCTTGTCTTGCTTGCCTTTTTGTTTTTCCATCCAATTCTCCCCATTTTCTTATGAAGTTTCTATCTATCTATTGACCTTTCGAGCCGTAGCAAACCCATAGGGCGTAGACCCAGATACTCTTTCTCCTATCTACATTTTTATTCTAGCAGTTTTCAATCTTTGGAAAGATCTTTTATCAAATCTCGTCATTTGTCTCTGTTCTGTGCAAGCAACTCTATCTCATTGAGGGACCCGATTCCTGTAAAGCTTCACCAATTCTAAATCCGGCCCTGCTTAAACGACAGGGTGTGTATCGGAACAAATCATAGACTGTGTGCAGAAACAGTAAGTTGTAGGATTTGCGACGGGGATAATCCTACGACTGTATTTTATATGTTGGGAATTGGAGTCAAAAACGATGTCCTAACATCATCAAGCGCTATACATTTATAAAAATATGTCGATCATCATTTTCAGGAAAACGTGAACTTCCGGTCAATATGGTGGATAGGCGACAGGAACCATTGAAGGCTATGTATGAAAGGGTTCGTTGTTGCAATTTTCTCATATTCCAAGTCCGGTTTGTTGCATGATCTACTGAGTTAGGTGCTCTGTGCACACCGTGAGCTGTGTTTTCCATTTGTTTTGATCATGTTTCGATATTCCAATTGTTTACGATGAATGATGACATCGTATGGCAGGGAACAGTTAGCTGTGTTCACTTTTTGTGCGGTTCGCTTTATTGTCTTTTGGCGTGTGCTGAGACTGCTATGATGAGGACTATATCTACCGTTCTTTGTTTGGGAGATGAGTTAGTAATTAGGATGATTCCACTGGCACGGTCATTTGAGCAATTATGGATTTTAATTCGTTTTTCAGTGATACCGAGTCCTCCCATAACCAAAGAACCAAAGAAACAGTAAATAAAATAAATTGTCTCTCTGGAAAGAGTATCATTACTTACCATACAAAGCATATATTAAGTGAGTAAAAGGGAATGGAGCAAGAGACAGGCCAGAGTGAGATGGATAGACAATGTTAAAGAAGCGCTGTCCATCAATTGGCAATGAGTAAGGCCGCCCTAGGAACGAGAACGAGAACTTTTGTATCTTCCACGTCATCTGAAAAGATACAACAGGAAGTGAGTAAAGTAAAGTACCCCCGTCACGCCAAGTGGCGTATAGGGAATATGGTGTTAGTGGCCATAAATTTTACAGACCTTCAGCACATGATTTTTGGGGTAATGTGGTCAGTATTACGAACAGGAAGTGGAGAAACAGGAAATTGTGTCCGGAAGGAAGGAAGGAAGGAAGGAAGGAAGGAAGGAAGGAAGGAAGGAAGGAAGGAAGGAAGGAAGGAAGGAAGGAAGGAAGGGAGGGAGGGAGGGAGGGAGGGAGGGATAGGGAGGGAGGGAGGCAGGCAGGCAGGCAGGCAGGCAGGCAGGCAGGCAGGCAGGCAGCCAGGCAGGCAGGCAGGCAGGCAGGCAGGCAGGCATTAAAAGAAAAGTGAGAAGGATGGAGAGTGAAGAGCGATGAGAGAAGGCAGTGATAGACGTAATATAAAAGAATAAACTTGTGATTTACCCGACCATTCCATAATGATATGCCAGGACTATGACGTAATAATTGCCAACAACATTGATGTAATTAATTTAGAAACGTCAGTATTGATGTATGCTTTATCAAAGTATGCAAATTTACGAACCGGTAGAAGAATGGAGCTCATTTAAATTTATATTTGGCCCAGGATACGCTTTCCTGGCATATTGACTTTTTAAAGAATAACTCTTGCGCCAGGTTTTCACAAACTCGTATATCATATTTATTAGTTTATAAAAGAAATTTAGAGTTTGGTCAATGGTCCTCAACCAGTAGGATATGAGTCTAGTTTAGTAAAGAATCAGATCCCCCCTCCCACCTTAGTTCTAAAAATGTGTACAGGATATTTCTATGATGGCAAGAAAGGAAATGATGGCTTTGGTGTATTGCTGCCATTTATGGAAAGCATACGGATGATCAACTGTGCTTCTACTGGTCATAGATTGGATTATGAAGATAACTCAGAACAACAGAAATGGAATCCAGTGGTCACTGACCAAGCAACTTAATGATTTAGACTTTGCTGATGACATAGCTCTCCGATCACATAATCATCAACAGATGCAAGATGAAATGAGCATACGTGATGAGAGATCACAACAGCTTTGGGTGAAAATAAACAGAGATAAGACCAAAGTTATTAGAATTAATGAGTTGGTAATAATCAAGAAACAATTGGAGAAATACCTCTACTAGACGTACAATCTTACATATATCTGGGCAGTAATATAGACAAAGAAGGAAGAACAGAGAATTATACCAAAATAAAGATATCAACAACAAGATGAGCTATCGTTACATCGGGAAACATATTGATATTCAAAGAAATTAGATTAAGTAAAAAAAAAATGTCCATCTCCAATGTTAAGTGAGTCTTATTATATGGTTTTGAAACACGGAGGACAACACAAATGACAATCAAAACGATACAGCTCTTCATTAATGGATGCTTGCGTAGAATAAATGGATGGAAATAACAGGACAAAATCACTAACATAGAATGATGGAAAAGCATCAGTCAATTTCCAGTGGATAAAGATATACAACGAAGGTAATAGCGCTCGATAGGACACACACTGCGGAAGCCAACTGAGAGTATTATACGACATGTCCGTTTTCAGGAATCCCCAAGGATAAAGACAAAGAGGAAGTCCAAAATATTGTTGGAGAAGACAGATGGAAGCAGAGATGAAGCTGGTGGGGAAGGCATGGAATGTTATTAAAAGAATGGCAAGAAAGAAACAGAACGACATGGAAAATGCTTGTTGAAGACCAAAGCTCGACAGGGAGCTGAAAGATAGAAGAATATACTGATGATCAAGAGTTATAATGATTGTTTGCACAATATTACATTTACACCACCAACACCGGAAGCATGCGGAATAATTTCTTTCTCTCTTCATTACTTCTTACTACCCAATTACTTCTTACTCAATTACTTCTCACTACCCAATTACTTCTTACTACCAAATTTACTTCTTACTACCCAATTACTTCTTACTACCCAATTACTTCTTACTACCCAATTACTTCTTACTACCCAATTACTTCTTACTACACAATTACTTCTTACTACCCAATTACTTGTTACTACCCAATTACTTCTTACTACTCAATTACTTCTTACTACCAATTACTTCTTACTACCAAATTTACTTCTTACTACCCAATTACTTCTTACTACTCAATTACTTCTTACTACCCAATTACTTCTTACTACCCATTACTTCTTACTACACAATTACTTCTTACTACCCAATTACTTGTTACTACCCAATTACTTCTTACTACTCAATTACTTCTTACTACCAAATTACTTCTTACTACCCAATTACTTCTTACTACTCAATTACTTCTTACTACCCAGTTACTTCTTACTACCCAATTACTTCTTACTACACAATTACTTCTTACTACACAATTACTTCTTACTACTCAGTTCTATCTATCTATTATCCTTTCGAGCCGAAGACGGCACATAGGGCAGAACCACAATCTCAAAAACAAAAACCTTGCGTGCCAAAATGGCACATATTGCAGAGATCACTGCTCTAAAATCTATGGCGCTGTTTCCATAACAATACTTTTTACAATGACAGCCCAATTACTTCTTACTACTCAATTACTTCTACTTTATTCAAGTACTACTTACTACTCCATTACTTCTTACTACACATTACTTCTAACTACTCAATTACTTATTACTGCTCCATTGCTTCTTACTGCTCAATTGGCTTCTTACTGCTCCATTATTTCTTACTACTCAATTATTTATTACTGCTCAATTACTTCTTACTGCTCAATTACTTCTTACTACTCAGTTACTTCTTACTGCTCAATTACTTCTTACTACTCAATTACTTCTTACTACTTAATTACTTCTTACTAATCAACCACTTCTTACTACTGAATTACTTCATACTACTCAATTACCTCTTACTACTCGATTACTTATTACTACTCATTACTTATTACTACGCATTACTTCTTATTAGTCATTACTTCCTCCTGCTCAAATACTTCTTACTACTCAATTACTTCCTCCTGCTCAATTACTTCTTACTACTCAATTACTTCTTACTACTCAATTACTTCCTCCTGCTCAATTACTCTTACTACTCAATTACTTCTTACTACTCAATTACTTCATACTACTCAATTACTTCTTACTACTGAATTACTTCATACTACTCAATTACTTCTTACTACTCAATTACTTCATACTACTCAATTACTTCTTATTACTCAATCATTTCTTACTACTGAATTACTTCATACTACTCAATTACTTCTTACAACTCAATTACTTCTTACAACTCAATTACTTCTTATTACTCAATCATTTCTTACTACTGAATTACTTCATACTACTCAATTACTTCTTACTACTCGATTACTTCGTACTACTCAATTACATCATGTCACCTCCGTTATGGTGATGTTCCTATTAACTCTTTTTTGTTGACCTACAAGTTTTTCTTTTCCAACAAATTGACATTCTGTGTCACTTCGCGAGGGAACAACCGGAACATGTTTTGATGAAGGTGGCGCAATTGATGGATATCAAGATTGAGTTGAACAAATGAACACAATCTTTCTTTCTTTTTTCTTCACTTCCTTTTGTGGTCGTTTAAATGTCGAGGAAGATACAAAATTCTAGTTCTCGCCTCTTTTGGCTGTTTCACTCATTGTCAATTGATGTTGTTATAGCGTTCCGTTGATGTTGTCTGTTCATTTTAATCTGGGTCTGCCCATTACTCTTCTCCCTTCTTCTCTTTTAATATATGCTTTCATATTAAGTAATCACCACAACATACTATTTCCTAGATCGGCAACCAATTGTATATGTCTGCATGTAGCTTATGATTAATTCAATGCCTCTTCTCTCACTTAAAATATTTTTTCATATTCTGTCTTTCTGGTCACCCCCAGCACTTTTCGCCTCAGACATCTCATCTCTGTGGTGACAAACTTAATAATAAAATACATTGTGGTCTAAAAGTCGTATTGACCGCTACGTGTTTCATAAAAACGTACTTTCAGGAATATTCTAGCCTCATTAATTTCTGTGCCGTTGATTTCAGTTGAGTAATGTTAATGCTAAGAAATACTTTCAAAATATTTAATATTTAATACGTTTGAAGTATCTACCTACATAGCAATACTAAAAAAAAAAAAAAAAAAAAAAGTAGGGGGGGGGGGGAAAAAAAAAAAAAAAAATGGTATGGTGACAGCTTTACGTGGTAATAGACAAAACAAAAGTCGACGTTTCGGCCAAGTAGGCCCCAGCTGGAACAACAAACAACAACACAAAAATTATATATATGATACGTAAACAAATCTAACTACATGGCTATAATATATGCCTTTACTTATCTACCTACATATTGCCCTCTAGAGCCGACGACAGCACATAGGGCAGAAATTCTAGAATCTATGTGTCTGACGATGAAGCATAGAATCCTGTATCTCGTCACACGTCTCTCTGTCTGGGCGAGATGCTCGATCTCGGTGTAGGAGCTCATGCCGGGCTGTTGTTGCCTCTCCATTCAATGTTAAACTACTCAGGTGTCAAATAGAATGTAAAGTTATAGCGTGCACTCATATAAGGTATAGTGACAGCTTTAACGTGCACTCATATAAGGTATAGTGACAGCTGTAACGTGCACTCATATAAGGTATAGTGACAGCTTTAACGTGCACTCATATAAGGTATAGTGACAGCTTTAACGTGCACTCATATAAGGTATAGTGACAGCTTTAACGTGCACTCATATAAGTATAGTGACAGCTGTAACGTGCACTCATATAAGGTAGAGTGACAGCTTTAACGTGCACTCATATAGGTATAGTGACAGCTGTAACGTACACTCATATAAGTTATAGTGACAGCTGTAACGTGCACTCATATAAGGTATAGTGACAGCTGTAACGTGCACTCATATTAGGTATAGTGACAGCTGTAACGTGCACTCATATAAGGTATAGTGACAGCTGTAACGTGCACTCATATAAGATATAGTGACAGCTGTAACGTGCACTCATATAAGGTATAGTGACAGCTTTAACGTGCACTCATATAAGGTATAGTGACAGCTGTAACGTGCACTCATATAAGGTATAGTGACAGCTGTAACGTGCACTCATATAAGGTATAGTGACAGCTGTAACGTACACTCATATAAGGTATAGTGACAGCTTTAACGTGCACTCATATAAGGTATAGTGACAGCTGTAACGTGCACTCATATAAGTATAGTGACAGCTTTAACGTGCACTCATATAAGGTATAGTGACAGCTGTAAACGTGCACTCATATAAGGTATAGTGACAGCTGTAACGTACACTCATATAAGGTATAGTGACAGCTGTAACGTGCACTCATATAAGGTATAGTGGCAGTTTTAACGTGCACTCATATAAGGTATAGTGACAGCTTTAACGTGCACTCATATAAGGTATAGTGACAGCTTTAACGTGCACTCATATAAGGTATAGTGACAGCTGTAACGTGCACTCATATAAGGTAGAGTGACAGCTTTAACGTGCACTCATATAAGGTATAGTGACAGCTGTAACGTACACTCATATAAGTTATAGTGACAGCTGTAACGTGCACTCATATAAGGTATAGTGACAGCTGTAACGTGCACTCATATTAGGTATAGTGACAGCTGTAACGTGCACTCATATAAGGTATAGTGACAGCTGTAACGTGCACACTCATATAAGATATAGTGACAGCTGTAACGTGCACTCATATAAGGTATAGTGACAGCTTTAACGTGCACTCATATAAGGTATAGTGACAGCTGTAACGTGCACTCATATAAGGTATAGTGACAGCTGTAACGTGCACTCATATAAGGTATAGTGACAGCTGTAACGTACACTCATATAAGGTATAGTGACAGCTTTAACGTGCACTCATATAAGGTATAGTGACAGCTGTAACGTGCACTCATATAAGGTATAGTGACAGCTTTAACGTGCACATATAAGGTATAGTGACAGCTGTAACGTGCACTCATATAAGGTATAGTGACAGCTGTAACGTACACTCATATAAGGTATAGTGACAGCTGTAACGTGCACTCATATAAGGTATAGTGGCAGTTTTAACGTGCACTCATATAAGGTATAGTGACAGCTTTAACGTGCACTCATATTAGGTATAGTGACAGCTTTAACGTGCACTCATATAAGTTATAGTGACAGCTTTAACGTGCACTCATATAAGGTATAGTGATAGCTGTAACGTGCACTCATATAAGGTATAGTGACAGCTTTAACATGCAGTCATATAAGGTATAGTGACAGCTTTAACGTGCACTCATATAAGGTATAGTGACAGCTTTAACGTGCAGTCATATAAGGTATAGTGACAGCTTTAACGTGCACTCATATAATGTATAGTGACAGCTTTAACATGCACTCATATAAGGTATAATGACAGCTTTAACGTGCACTCATATAAGGTATAGTGACAGCTTTAAACGTGCACTCATATAAGGTAGAGTGACAGCTTTAACGTGCACTCATATAAGGTATAGTGACAGCTTTAACATGCACTCATATAAGGTATAGTGACAGCTTTAACATGCACTCATATAAGGTATAATGACAGCTTTAACGTGCAGTCATATAAGGTATAGTGACAGCTTTAACGTGCACTCATATAAGGTATAGTGACAGCTTTAACGTGCACTCATATAAGGTATAGTGACAGCTTTAACGTGCACTCATATAAGGTATAGTGACAGCTTTAACGTGCACTCATATAAGGTATAGTGACAGCTGTAACGTGCACTCATATAAGGTAGAGTGACAGCTTTAACGTGCACTCATATAAGGTATAGTGACAGCTGTAACGTACACTCATATAAGTTATAGTGACAGCTGTAACGTGCACTCATATAAGGTATAGTGACAGCTGTAACGTGCACTCATATTAGGTATAGTGACAGCTGTAACGTGCACTCATATAAGGTATAGTGACAGCTGTAACGTGCACTCATATAAGATATAGTGACAGCTGTAACGTGCACTCATATAAGGTATAGTGACAGCTTTAACGTGCACTCATATAAGGTATAGTGACAGCTGTAACGTGCACTCATATAAGGTATAGTGACAGCTGTAACGTGCACTCATATAAGGTATAGTGACAGCTGTAACGTACACTCATATAAGGTATAGTGACAGCTTTAACGTGCACTCATATAAGGTATAGTGACAGCTGTAACGTGCACTCATATAAGGTATAGTGACAGCTTTAACGTGCACTCATATAAGGTATAGTGACAGCTGTAACGTGCACTCATATAAGGTATAGTGACAGCTGTAACGTACACTCATATAAGGTATAGTGACAGCTGTAACGTGCACTCATATAAGGTATAGTGGCAGTTTTAACGTGCACTCATATAAGGTATAGTGACAGCTTTAACGTGCACTCATATTAGGTATAGTGACAGCTTTAACGTGCACTCATATAAGTTATAGTGACAGCTTTAACGTGCACTCATATAAGGTATAGTGACAGCTTTAACGTGCACTCATATAAGGTATAGTGATAGCTGTAACGTGCACTCATATAAGGTATAGTGACAGCTTTAACATGCAGTCATATATAGGTATAGTGACAGCTTTAACGTGCACTCATATAAGGTATAGTGACAGCTTTAACGTGCAGTCATATAAGGTATAGTGACAGCTTTAACGTGCACTCATATAATGTATAGTGACAGCTTTAACATGCACTCATATAAGGTATAATGACAGCTTTAACGTGCACTCATATAAGGTATAGTGACAGCTTTAACATGCACTCATATAAGGTATAGTGACAGCTTTAACATGCACTCATATAAGGTATAATGACAGCTTTAACGTGCAGTCATATAAGGTATAGTGACAGCTTTAACGTGCACTCATATAAGGTATAGTGACAGCTTTAACGTGCACTCATATAAGGTATAGTGACAGCTTTACAAAAAAGGAACACAACAAAATACTGACATTTCGGCCTACATGCGGCCGAACGTACGTAAGAACATCAGATAATGTAGGTTATCTGTGCATCTCCGTCGTGTTTGAGTCATGGTTGGTGAGTCGTGGTTGGTGAGTCATGGTTGGTGAGTCGTGGTTGGTGAGTTGTGGTTGGTGAGTCGTGGTTGGTGAGTTGTTGTTGGTGAGTTGTGGTTCGTAAAATGTGGTTGGTGAGTTGTGGTTTGTGAGTTGGTGTTGGTGAGTTGTGGTTGGTGAGCTGTGGATGGTGAGTTGTGGTTGATGAGTTGTGGTTGGTGAGGTGTGGTTGGTGAGTTGTGGTTGGTGAGTCGTAGTTGGTGAGTCGTGGTTGCTGAGTCGTAGTTGGTGAGTCGTTGTTGATGAGTCGTGGTGGTGAGTCGTAGTTGGTGAGTCGTTTTGATGAGCCGTGGTTGGTGAGTCGTAGTTGGTGAGTCGTTGTTGATAAGTCGTTGTTGGTGAGTCGTTGTTGGTGAGTCGTAGTTGGTAAGTCGTGATTGGTGTCGTGCCACTTGAAATACGACTTTTTTCCTAACTCTAGGAGTCAGCTAGTTCAAACTAAATCTGAAAAAGTAAATCCACAACTGTAAATTGACGCTGAGACGGAAACGGAACTTTCTAACCAAGATGTACATGTCTAAATGTTACTGAACATCCAGGAATACTGTAAACGTATGTAACATATGGATGTGAATCATGGACAATAGGACAACAGACAAGAAAATCATTGGAGGCTTTAGAAATGTGGTTTTACAGAAGAATATTAGAATACCATAGACAGCTAAGAAGAGTAATGAAAATGTTCTGAAAGAGGTGAAAGCGAAAAGAGAGCTAATTTCCAATATTAGGAAGAAACAATCATCATTTTTTGGTCATGTAATGAGAAGAGAACAACTGGAATATATTGTGACAACTGGAAAAATTGAGGGACGAAGAGAAAGAGTTAAGTTAAGAGAAAAGATACCAGACAGCCTAAGAGAATGGCTTGTCAGAAACTCAACAACGGAAAAGATAAATAACTGTCGAGATCGAAAGTTGTGGAGAGATAAGGTCACCTTCGCCAGCAGGTATGGTACGTCATGATGATGACTGTAGAGGTGTTAGGAAGCTACCAAGATAAGAGAAAGGGCGACTGCATTGACTGATCGCAACATTGTGTTTGATTATGACATCTTCTTTCCCTCCTCATTTGCCTTGCAGCGCCGAGGGCAGGATATAGTTTACGGTCGTTTGCTCTTCTCTTGGCTTGTCCTACTGTTAAGCTTCAAATGTTTATAATATTCCACCAATTTATCTATTTTGTGTGGTGCGCAGTTGGGTCTGGTGTTCTCGTTATATTTTATGATGGCTCGTTGTGCTGTATTATGATCTTTCTGTCTAATCACGTGCCAAATAATTGTATATATTCCTTCTTTGCTTGATTCAATAGCGGAATTTATCCCTAGCCCTTTCTCTCTTCATAATGACAATAAATATATTCATTATAAATGTAACAGCCTGTTTATTTGTCTCAAATATACCACAGATGTCATATTCATGATCTATTGCACAGCTGAAAGCAGCCAAGTGCATAATATCCAATTTCAGTATTCTGCTGTTTTATTTTAATTTCGAAAATGTCACGCTCAATATCAACATATGAAAGTACATAATGTCGACAACACGGCAGAAACACAGCGTGAAATCTGGACAAATTAATATTGGCGCACGTGCTACATCTGGTTGCTGTTACATCAAATGTTTATTTATATTTTAAGTACAACGGTTCTCATATTTTAGCTCGTTGTATCTATATTTTAAATCCTTATCAGGGACTCGGTTAGTCTCTAGGCGAGACGCCGGCCTCGAGACATAGAGGTTGTGGGTTTAAATCCCGCTGCACCAGTTCGAATTTGTATTTATGTTTTCTCTCTGTAGCAACCACCCCTGGTCTCAGTAGCGAGGCCCGGCTTAAAACGTCAATTACTCATCAACGGAAAGAATATGAGTAACTCCGAAGACGGAGTTATCTGCCTGTGCAGCGATGGACCCCTGTGCACACGGCTCCCACGAAAACGGATTAACACGCAAAATTCAGTTCCTAATCTCTAGGGTCTTCGTCAGAGAACGAAAAAAGAAAAAAGAAAAAAAAAAATCATTCTCGATCTTAAATTCCACCGATCACCTACAATCAGTTTCAGTCCTCAAACAAATTCAGTCACAATCCAGAAATAAATTCAGTCACAATCCAGAAACAAATGCAGTCGCAACCCAGAAACAAATTCAGTCACAACCCAGAAACAAATTCACTCACAACCCAGAAACAAATTCCGCCACAACCCAGAAACAAATTCCGCCACAACCCAGAAACAAATTCAGTCACAACCCAGAAACAAATTCAGTCATAACCCAGAAACAAATTCAGTCATAACCCAGAAACAAATTCAGTCATAACCCAGAAACAAATTCCGTCACAACCCAGAAACAAATTCAGTCACAACCCAGAAACGAAACAAATTCAGTCATAACCCAGAAACAAATTCCGTCACAACCCAGAAACAAATTCCGTCACAACCCAGAAACAAATTAACTCACAACCCAGAAACAAATTCAGTCACAACCCAGAAACAAATTCACTCACAACCCAGAAACAAATTCAGTCATAACCCAGAAACAAATTCAGTCACAACCCAGAATTAAGTTCACTCACAACCCAGAAACAAATTCCGTCACAACCCAGAAACAAATTCCGTCACAACCCAGAAATAAATTCACTCACAAACCAGAAACAAATTCCGTCACAACCCAGAAACAAATTCACTCACAACCCAGAAACAAATTCCGTCACAACCCAGAAACAAATTCATTCCTCATTGGACGTCTAAAGAAAAGCAAAGTATCCATTCACTCCTTCCTAGGTGTAAGAATCATATTTGTTATATGACCGCGACATTTTATGGTGATATGGTCGTTATCACGCCAGGTCGCCTCCCCCCCCCCCACCCCCCCAAAAAAAATAAAAAAATTGTTGGTACCCATTTTTAAAGTCTGGGCTGTGACGAAGATGGAGCTTGTCCCCCAAGACACTGGTTCAGGAAAACATCATCAGGATTCCCGACCATGCGACCAGCTTACCTTTGTCAGCGAATCATTTCAGAGGAAGAGGCATGTTTACAGCACTCGGAAAAAGTTATAAATAATCAATAACAGAAAAAAAACAAAGAACAGTATATGGACCGAAGCAGGATCAAACTCGTACTCAGTGGCACAACGCCTTGCCACGAAAAGCCAAACGCTAGGGAACACTGCCACTAAGCTAACCAAAAAATTAGCTATCGTGGAAATGTATTTCACACAGGTTTGATTCTCTGATTATCGCCTGTGAAGTTTCCCTCTATAATAATATTCATTACTTATTATTTGTCTCCCTCCTTTACTTTTGTCATAACGTTGTTACTACCCGTCGAAAATGACAAAAAAAATGACCGGTGAACCACGGAGTTTTGATGATTTGAAGAAAACATACAGCACTTCAAGTATGTGAATCTGGACACCTCTAATCAAAATAAGCGCGATAACCACCCAGCCACCGATGTTGCATGTTCGTATATGTTCTTGCTCTTCCAAAGTTCTAGTTGTTTCTTCATCTTTTTCCTTATTTCTCATTATCATTATCATTGATAAGAGGTAGGGTTCAATCCCAACCGACGGATTCCGGTTCACCCAGCCTTTAATGGGTACCGGATTTTTTTCCTGGGAAAGTAAAGCGGCATGGGCGCAATACCGACCACATTACTACAAAAATCATGTGCCGAAGGTCTGTAAATTTATGGTTGGCATGACGGGGGTAATTTTTTTAATTTTTTTTTTTTTTTTATTTTAAAAATTATCATTGAAGGCCGTCTCAGCGTCGAAGGTTGGCTACCAGGGAGCGCCATTCCGCTTGTCTCTTGCTTTCATAGTGCAGGTTACCATAGTCCACTGGTTCATCTTTTGATGTTACTCGTCCATGTTAGTTTTGGTATGCCTCTTTTTCCTTTTATTTTCCCTTCCAAGATTACTTTGAGTAGGCTTCTGTGTCTTTTAACATGCCCCAAAAATCTCAGTTTAAATTTTATTTAGTAGTTACATTTTCATTCTTAGTACTTTTAAGACTTCATCATATGCTTTCTTTTCCTTCCATCCAATTCTTCCTATTATTCTATAAATCCACGTTTCAAAGGCTTCAATTTTATGTTCTGTTTTCTTGTCTGACTGAACATTGGAAAGTAGGAATTTGATAGTTTAGACAGAGGAATGCTTTGGAAGTTGCTGAGTTATTACGAAATCCCCATAAGATTTATTAACTGATAAGAACAATGTATGAAGGACAGCTTACAGCAGCATTTGAAATAAGAACAGGAGTAAGGCAAGGATGCCTTCGATCTCCTTTTCTCCTTCTACTGGCCATAGATTGGATTATGAAAATAACTCAGAACATCCAAAATGTAATCCAGTGGTCACTGACCAAGCAACTTAATGCCTTAGATTTTGCTGATGACATAGCTCTCCTATCACATAATCAACAACAGTTGCAGGATAAAATGAGTGTACATAATGAAAGATTACAACATCTGGGATTGAAAATAAATATAAATAAGACCAATATTATGAGAATTAATGCAGTTGGCAATGACAAAATATTAATAGCAGAAATACCTCTACTAGACGTACAATTTAATATATATCAGACAATAATATAGACAAAGAAGGAACATAGAATAGTATCAAAATAAGGATATTATAAACAAGAAGTGCATTCGTTGCGTTAAGAAACAAATGGAAATATAAAGAAATTAGGTTAAATACAAACATAAATAGTTTCAACCCCAATGTTAAGTCAGTCCTATTATGTGGCAGTGAAACATGGAGAACAACAAAAATGACAATCATGAAGATACAGACCTTCATTAATGGATGCTTGCGCAGAATAAAAGGATGGAAATGACAGGACAAAATTTATAACATAGAATTATGGGAAAGTACTTAAGTACCAGTGGATAAAGAGATACAGTAATGACGATGACGCTGGCTATGACACACAATGCGGAAGCCAACAGAGAGTATTACACAACAGGTCCCTTTTTGGAATCTCCAGGGAAACAGTTTTCACCACTCCCTTCTCCGTGTGCTATCATGTCTGGTAAAATATTATCACTACTCCCTTCTCCGTGTGATATCATGTCTGGTAAAATATTATCACTACTCCCTTCTCCGTGTGCTATCATGTCTGGTAAAATATTATCACTACTCCCTTCTCCGTGTGAATTTATCTGTTGGTAAAATATTGTCACTACTCCCTTCTCCGTGTGAATTTATCTGTTGGTAAAATATTGTCACTACTCCCTTCTCCGTGTGCATTTATCTGTTGGTAAAATAGTCACACTACTCCCTTCTCTGTGTGCATTTATCTGTTGGTAAAATAGTGTCACTACTCCTTCTCCGTGTGCATTATCTGTTGGTAAAATATTGTCACTACTCCCTTCTCTGTGTGCATTTATCTGTTGGTAAAATAGTGTCACTACTCCCTTCTCCGTGTGCATTTATCTGTTGGTAAAATATTGTCACTACTCCCTTCTCCGTGTGCATTTATCTGTTGGTAAAATAGTGTCACTACTCCCTTCTCCGTGTGCATTTATCTGTTGGTAAAATATTGTCACTACTCCCTTCTCCATGTGCATTTATCTGTTGGTAAAATATTGTCACTACTCACTTCTCCGTGTGCATTTATCTGTTGGTAAAATAGTGTCACTACTCCCTTCTCCGTGTGCATGTATCTGTTGGTAAAATAGTCACACTACCCCTTCTCCATGTGCATTTATCTGTTGGTAAAATATTGTCACTACTCATTTCTCCGTGTGCATTTATCTGTTGGTAAAATAGTCACACTACTCCCTTCTCCGTGTGCTATCATGTCTGGTTAAATATTACCACTACTCCTTCTCCGTGTGCATTTATCTGTTGGTAAAATAGTCACACTACTCCCTTCTCCGTGTGCATTTATATGTTGGTAAAATATTGTCACTACTCCCTTCTCCGTGTGCATTTATCTGTTGGTAAAATAGTCACACTACTCCCTTCTCCGTGTGCATTTATATGTTGGTAAAATATTGTCACTACTCCCTTCTCCGTGTGCTATCATGTCTTGGTAAAATATTATAACTCCCTTCTCTGTGTGCTTTCATCTCTTGATCCGTTCCTTTCTCCATCTGCTCCGCAATTGCTTCCTCAATTTCTTTCTTAGAGCTACTCATTTCACCTTCTTTCCTTCAGTCTCCGTTTCTAACAAACCACCTTTCACTAACTTTCACTCCCGATCTTATTTTTACTTTCTTTTCATCTTTCACTAACTCTCTATCTTTCTATTATAACATCTCCATTTCTTTTTAATTCTCCCTTCATCTCCCTGACACACTCTACAAATCACCCCGTATCTCTCTTCTCACGTTATTTATATCTTTTACTGGCTCTTCATCACTTTGCTACTCTTTCAACATCTCAATTACTCTCTTCAACTGTTGATCTATCTTCCTGAAAATACTCTTCACATCGCCTAACACTACACTTTCCAATCCAAGTCATATTCTCTCCCACATTTTTTTCCCATTCTTGGTTAACATATCCAGGTGCGCGAATCATAGCCTTGACATTGCGATGCTAGAACGTCACTTCCGGAACTCGAGACAAACCAGAGTTCCCGTCTCCCCCGATAATCTCGTCAAACCAGTTCCTGTTTGGGCTCGTGCAATGATAAGGGGATTGCCGAGAGAAATCGAGGGCTGTATCGAGAAATTAGAGAGAGATCGATTATTTCGATGCTATGACGATGGTTATCAAGTTTATAGAACAGCACACTATATCGGACAATGGTTATCAAGTTTAGAGAACAGCGAACTGTCATGGATAATAGTGACCAAGTTTATAGAACAGCACACTATCTCGGGCAATAGTTATCAAATTTATAGAACAGCACACTATCTTGGACAATAGTTGTCACATTTATAGAACAGCACACTATCTCGGACAATAGTTCTCACGTTTATAGAACAGCACACTACCTCAGACAATAGTTGTCACGTTTATAGAACAACACACTATCTCGGACAATAGTTTTCACGTTTATAGAACAACACACTATCTCGGACAATAGTTTTCACGTTTATAGAACAGCACACTATCTCGGACAATAGTTGTCACGTATATAGAACAGCACACTATCTCGGACAATAGTTGTCACGTATATAAAACAGCACACTATCTCGGACAACAGTTGTCACGTTTATAGAACAGCACACCATCTCGGACAATAGTTGTCACGTATATAGAACAGCACACTATCTCGGACAACAGCTATCAACCTTAAATAGAAGATCATTCTAGCGCCATTATTGCAGACATTAAAATAGTGTAGGATTGTTTCTAGACGTTCACGCTGTAGGCTGTGTTCTACAGGTTGCTTAGCTGGCAGTGTACCGTAATGCAAAGTATCTCGTGGCAAGGGCAGCGTTGAGGAGTACGAGGTAGATCCTGCTTGAAGCTGTCTATTGCTCTCTTTATTTTTTTTTCTTCTGTTTTGATTATTTGTGGATTTTTTTTGGGTATTATAACACATAGCATAAACTGAACAACACGCCAGAACAGAGACGCCCGATAAGGCGCGATGCAGGCCCTTCGCAAGGTCTACGCCTGGTAACAAAGATCCTTCAATACAGAGCATCTAGAATATCTCCCCAGTCTGCCGTCTTCGTCTCGAAAGGACAATATATTGATAGACATACGGACGGAGGGATGAATGAACGGGCGGACGAATGAAGGGATGGATGGGTAAGGTAAAGTAAAGAGCCCCCGTCACGCCAAGTGGCGTATAGGGAATATGATGTTAGTGACCATAATCTTTAACAGACCGTCAGCACATGATTTTTGGGATAATGTTGTCGGTATTACGTCCACAGCTGCGTTACTTTACCAGAAAAAAAATCCGGTACCATTTAAGGCTGAGTGAACCCGCGAGCTGTCGATCAGGATTGAAACCGACCTCATGAATGGATGGATACAAGATGGATGGATGGTTGGGTGAGTTGAGTGTGTGGATGGATTGATTGTGATAATGATCGATGATTGTCTGATTAATTGATCGATTGATTGTCTGATTATTGATCGATTGATTGGTTGATTGATTGATTGACTGATTATTGATTGATTGTATGATTAATTGATCGATTGATTGTCTGATTAATGATCGATTGATTGTTTGATTAATTGATCGATTGATCGATTGATTGGTTGATTGAACAGATAGACAGTCATTATTATGCAACGCAAAGGAAAAGTTGAAGTCAGGAAGGCCCAGTAATATATGGAGAAGAAAAGTTATGGAAATCCGGGAGAACACCAGCCTAGACAGGAGAGAAGTAGAGAAAATGTCCAAGAGGAGGGATCAATGGAGCGACCATCATCTCATCGACCATACGTGTTGATGGTAGTAGTAGTAGTGGTGGTTTTAGTAGTGGTAGTAGTAGTGGTAGTTGTAGTAGTGATCGTAGTGGTGATTGTAGTAGTAGTAGTAGTTGTTGTTGTTGTTGTAGTAGTGATCGTAGTGGTGATAGTAGTAGTAGTGGTACTAGTAAGTGTAGTAGCATAAGCAGTAGAAGTAGCAGTAGAAGTAGAAGTAGCAGTAGAAGTAGCAATAGCAGTAGTAGCAGTAGTAGCAATAGCGGTAGTAACAGGAGTAGTAGAAGCAGTAGTAGTAGCAATAGCAGTAGTAGCAATAGCAGTAGTAGCAGTAGTAGTAACAATAACAGTAGTAGTAATAGCAGTAATAGCAGTAGAAGCAGTAGTAGTTGCAATAGCCGTAGTAACAGGAGTAGTAGTAGCAGTAGAAGCAGTAGTAGTAACAATAGCAGTAGTAGCAATAGCAGTAGTAGCAGTAGAAGCAGTAGTAGTAACAATAGCAGTAGTAGCAATAGCAGTAGTAACAGTAGAAGCAGTAGTAGTAGCAATAGCGGTAGTAGCAATAGCAGTAGTAGCAGTAGAAGCAGTAGCAGTAACAATAGCAGTAGTAGCAATAGCAGTAGTAGCAGTAGAAGCAGTAGTAGTAGCAATAGCAGTAGTAGTAGCAATAGCAGTAGTAGTAGCAATAGCAGTAGTAGTAGCAATAGCAGTAGTAGTAGCAATAGCAGTAGTAGTAGCAATAGCAGTAGTAGCAGTAGAAGCAGTAGTAGTAGCAATAGCAGTAGTAGTAGCAATAGCAGTAGTAGCAGTAGAAGCAGTAGTAGTAGCAATAGCAGTAGTAGTAGCAATAGCAGTAGAAGCAGTAGTAGTAGCAATAGCAGTAGTAGTAGCAATAGCAGTAGAAGCAGTAGTAGTAGCAATAGCAGTAGTAGTAGCAATAGCAGTAGAAGCAGTAGTAGTAGCAATAGCAGTAGTAGCCTCCGTCATCATATTTGAATATGGATTTTGCAGCGCCCCTAGGGAATGTTATTTTTTTTCATTTCTTTCTCCGTGTATTCTCTTTTTCTATGAATCTGCCTGCTTCTTGTTTGAGTTGAAGCTTTAGAGTGTGTTTCCAAAGACTACGGTCTGCAGCTATGGCTTCCTAAGATACACGGGTTATATTCACTCTCATCATGCTTCGTTTACACACGTGGTTCAATGTTCTAAGGAACCACGTTAAGGTAGCGGCTACTTCGGACACGAGTCAGAATCTGGGCTGCTTCGACATTTAGATTTAGTCAGTTCAAATGTATATCGGGGATTTATTTTTACTGTAAAAAAAAGGATTGGCGTAGTACTGACCATAAAAAAAAAGTAAAGAGCCTCCGTCACGCCAAGTGCCGTATAGGGAATATGGTGTTAGTGAAAATAATTTTACAGACCTTCAGCACATTATATTTTATGGTTTAATGTGGTCGGTTTTACGCCCGTGCCGCTTTACTTTCCCAGAACAAAAAAAACCGATAACAATTTAAGGCTGGGTGAACCCGGAAGCCGTCGGTTGGGATCGAACCCTACCCCAAGTCCTTTGTAGTCCAGTTCCCTAACCACTGAGCTACCACGGCTCCCTAGTAGTGACCATACTACCAAATAACTGTGACGACGATCGTAAAAAATATGAACTCTACAACCATATTTCCTACACGTGGCGTGGGCGACTGTTCGTTCGGTTTGAGTTCGGATAAATAAAACCATACCGACTCGTAACTTAAGGATTTTTGTTTAAGATGCATCACCGTGAGTAATGACTCTCATAACTGACTCTGATAAACACGAAGTTTTCTGTTGACGCAAATGAGCGCATTAGTTTTTGTTGAGGTTATTTTTGAAGACAACTCCAGAATCGAGGGCAGGCTGTACTTTTAAACGATGACTTCACTTAATAGTTTTTCTTTCTTTTTTTTTTTTTTTCAAGACTGGCAGAGTTAGTGTACTTGTGGCCGTCGTTGAAGATCAGATCTCTTAAACAATGTTACTGCTCGAGCTGCTGGTCGAGGGCTGGAATTGTCTCGTAGCAATTCGAGATAAACAAACAAAAAATCGTCCGTGGCTTTTTTCCCCACGCATGCGTTTTAATACAGCTCCGGCGTGTCCGGGTTTAATTTTTAAACGTGGCGTTTTTTTTTTAAATAATTTATTTTAAATTGTCTAATCGCTGAATGTGGGTACCAAAGATAATCATTTAGAATGTAGGGCCCCTTCGCGTGGAGCTGGCGCCGTTATATATTAATATAGCACTGATTTTTAGAAAGTCGACAGAAATGTAAGTGGAGTGTAATTAAGAGCCCCGTCACGCCAAGTGGCGTATAGGGAATATGGTGTTAGTGACCATAGTTTTTATAGACCTTCGGCACATGAATTTTGGGTTAATGTGGTCGGGTGTACACCCGTGCCGCTTTACTTTCTCCGAAAAAAAATACAGTACCCATTTAAGGCTGGGTGAACCCGGAAGCCTCCTGCCCTTAGTAGTCCAGTTCACTAACCACTGAGCCATCGCGGCTCCCAATGGAATGTAAGAGGAAAAATAAAATATATAAGTACAACACGAGAAGGATAAATACCAGTATAGCACGAGAAGGATAAATACCAGTATAGCACAAGAAGGATAAATACCAGTATAGCACGAGAAGGATAAATACCAGTATAGCACGAGAAAGATAAATACCACTACAGCTGGAGACGGATAAATACCAGTTCAGCACGAGAAGGATAAATACCAGTATAGCACAAGAAGGATAAATACCAGTATAGCACGAGAAGGATAAATACCAGTGTAGCACGAGAAGGATAAATACCAGTATAGCACGAGAAGGATAAATACCAGTATAGCACGAGAAGGATAAATATCAGTACAGCACGAGAAGGATAAATACCAGTACAGCACGAGAAGGATAAATACCAGTATAGCACGAGAAGGATAAATACCAGTATAGCACGAGAAAGATAAATACCACTACAGCTGGAGACGAATAAATACCAGTTCAGCACGAGAAGGATAAATACCATTCTTACGGAATTTTCCCATTAAAGCAATCTGCCAGAAGGGGACTTATTCCTCTGTAATGTAATTCCTGTTTTGTGAAGTATATATATTCAACTTTGTCAAATGCTTTGGTATAATCTATGAAACATAGGTATAGATCTGTTTTCACCTCTATGGCTCTTTTTACTAAGATCTTATGATATATATGGCATTGCTTGTTCCTTTATCTCTAACAAAACCACACTGTTCATCACTAATTTCTGGACTGATTTTGTTTCGCACTCTTCACACGATGATTCTTAGTAATATCTTAGTCATGTGACTCATAAGGCTTATTGTGCGATGATCATCGCATTCAATCGCACCCGATTTCTTTGTTAGGGCTATGAATATTGATTTGAGCAGGTCGTCTGGTATATATCCGCTGTTGTAGATATCATTCAATATTTTTGTTATTATTCATATTCCAAAATCACCCATGGCTTCAATCTCTTCTTTAGTTATATTATCTGGTCCAGGAGCTTTTCCTGCTTTCATGATATGAAAGAGGTCAAAGGAAAAAGAGAGCTAATTTCCAATATTAGGAAGAAACAATCATCATTTTTTGGCCATGTAATGAGAAGAGAACAACTGGAATATATTGCAACAACTGGAAAAATTGAAGGACGAAGAGATAGAGGTAAGCAAAGAGACCAAAAATACTAAATAGCTTAAGAGAATGGCTTAGCAGAAGGTCAACAACAGAAATGATAAATAACTGTCGACATCGAAAGTTGTGGAGAGACATGATCACCTACGCTAGCAGGCCCGGTACTTGATGATGATGTTGATGATATATTTCAACATTCGGGTTTATCTTTTAAATGATGACAATGTAAGAGTAGTGTCAAACGTTAGAAAGTGTCACTGGTTACTTTTGAGGAAGCGCTTTGATATTTCCTTTATGTCTGCTGTATTGTTCTGTTGTTTCTTCTACCAGAAGAAGATCGCGCGATCGAAACCATGGTTATGTTTATGGTTATGGAAGGCCCGGTATCACTGC
The DNA here is from genome assembly GCA_032433765.1 of Megaustenia siamemsis. NCBI lineage: Eukaryota > Metazoa > Mollusca > Gastropoda > Stylommatophora > Ariophantidae > Megaustenia > Megaustenia siamemsis. The sequence continues at coordinate 36,413,608 of JAVIAB010000145.1, read as the reverse complement.
TATCGAATTAAAATCCATAATTGCTCAACCGCCCGTGCCAGTGGAAAATTACGAATTAATATCTCATCTCCCAAACAAAGAAAAGTAGCTGTGGTCCCCATCATAGCAGTTTTAGCACACGCCCAAAGACATAAGGCGAAACCGCACAGAAAGTGAACACAGCCATCTGTTCTCCATCAAACGATGTCATTATTCATCGTAAACAATTGGAATATCGAAACACGATCTTAACGGATGAAACGCACAGCTCACGGTGTGCACAGAGTACTTAACTCAGTAGCTCCTGCAACAAGCCGGACTTGGAATATGAGGAAACTGCAACAATGAAAACTTTTCAGACATAGCCTTTAATGGTTGCTGCCGCCTATCCACCATATTGACCGGAAGTTCACGTCCTCCTGAAAATGATGATCGCAAATGTTTTTTAATGTATAGCGCTTGATGATGCTAGGACATCACCCTGACACCAAATCCGAACCTGTAAAACACAGTTAGTTAACGGACTATCCCCGTCGCACATCAAACAACAGACTGTAAGATCTCCCTGCAATGTGATTTTGTGAAATTATGAATCCCTCCTGTCGCGGGTTTTTCCTTGTCATGTCATGTTCTTCTTTACAATGTAATCACCCAGCACAAATATTTACCACAGATAATAGATAATCTTATATCCTTAGACCGACTGTGCGATAATGATGAAAGGCGAAATGGAGTTTTGTTCATGACTTTGCAGCACCAGGGTGACTCCCGGATTTTCATGGTAGTCAGGAGGGAAGTTGTCTAGATTCAAGATGGCTACAGTGAGATAGAGGGTGGACATATGAACTGGTCTATAATTTCACAAATTCACATTGCAGGGAGATCTTACGGTCTGTTGTTTGATGTGCGACGGGGATGATCAGATGACTAACTGTGTTTCATATGTTCGGATTTGCAGTCAAAAACGATGTCCTAACATCATCAAGCGCTATATATACATTAAAAAACAATATGACGATCATCATTTTCAGGAGGACGTGAACTTCCGGTCAATATGGTGGATAGGCGACAGGAACCATTAAAGGCTATGTCTGAAAAGTGTTCCTTGTTGCAGTTTCCTCATATTCCAAGTCCGGTTTGTTGCAGGAGCTACTGAGTTAAGTGCTCTGTGCACACCGTGAGCTGTGTGTCTCATCCTTTTTGATCATGTTTCGATATCCCGATTGTTTACGATGAATGATGATATCATATGACGGAGACAAGATGGCTGTGTTCACTTTTTGTGCGGTTTCACCTTATTTCCTTTAGTGTATGCAGAGACTGCTATGATGGGGACTACAGCTACCTTCCATTGTTTGGGAAATGAGATAGTAATTCGGATGATTCCACTGGCAAGGGCGGTTGAGCAATTATGGATTTTAATTCGTTTGCAGTGACATCGTGGCCTTCCATAACCATAACCATAACAATCCAGCACAAACATAATATATCTTTGTCCTTCAGGAAATTGTTAGTTTTTTGATCGATAGTCCGGGATTCATTCCGACATGTCAAGGTTGGTTGTACACAACAATGAGATTTTAAAAAAAAGTTTTACTAACTCCAATGTCAGCACAGCAGTTAGTTTTCATCATAAAGTGGCATTTAAGTTCAGCTGGTGAAATGTTGCTCAAACTGTGGATGAGGTCGAACATATACATCACGATTTTAAAATGTTTATTTTATTGGGGTGGTTTCAATTTGTGACACTTCACGGCGGACGTAACGTTGTTAGTTAAATCTCATGTTTATATGTTGCTGAAGACAGTAGAATAATCATCATCTCATTAAGTGCCGTCTCCGCATTGAAGGTTTTCTACTATGGAGCGCCATTCCATTCTGTCTCTTTCTTTGATTGTTGTCCTTAGCTGGCTTGTCCTTCTTGTGATGTTACTGGTCCATATTAGTCTTGGTCTATCTCTTCTATCTTGTATCGACAATCTATTTTACCTTTTATTTCCATTCCAAGATTACTTTTAGTAGCCTTCTGTGTCTTTTAACATGCCCCACAAATCTCATTTGTCTTGTTTTAATTATGGTTAGTAGTTCTCTCTTTATCCCAATTTGCTTGTTTGAATTGTGTTTAGTAGTTCTCTTTTCATCTCATTAGTCTTGCTTACATTGTCTTTAGTAGATATTTGTTCAATTTTACATATTTTAATATTTCATTCTTTATTTTATTTTCTTTCTATTCAATTCTTCCTATTCTTCCATAAATCCACATTTCATAGGCTTCACTTTTATATTCTATTATCGTGTCTAATGTCTATGTTTCTGCACCATACAGGAATGTTGTGAAGATATAACATACTGCTATGCTTAGTTTTATCCCAGGTGTTATTTGTTTTCATAATAGTATATTTTTCATATATATTTTTCCATAGCATAAATATAAACGAGATAAATGTGAAACAAGTGCAACGTGTCAAATACTTGGGCACAATAATGACATCAGATGGAAGGTGCACCACAGAAATAAAAAGCAGACGAGCTCAGGCCAAAATAGCATTTCAGAAAATGAAAAATATCTTATGCAACAAATCTATGTCAATAGAAATGAGAAAGAGAGTTCATCGATGCTATATAGAGCCAATTCTGACCTGTGGAAGCGAATCATGGACAGTAGACATACAAATGAAAAGACGATTAGAGGCAACAGAGATTGGATTTCTCAGAAGAATGTTGAAAGTTCCCTGGACAGCTAAATAGACCAATGAAGAAATTCTCAATTTGGCCAACATACAAAAGGAGCTCCTAAAAAACATCAGAAAGAAACAATCAAGATTTTTCGGGCACATCATGAGAAGAGGAAAGTTGGAATACTTGGTTACAACTGGCTAAATAAAAGGAAAGAGAGATCGAAGGCGACAAAGAGAGAAAACACTAGAAAGCTTGGTGTCATAGTATGGAAAACAGTCAACACCAGAATTGATACGATTCACTGTAGATAGAAAATTGTGGAAGTACATGATCGTCTACCCCAACCGATATTGCACATGATGATGATTATATTTGTCATGGCATTAAAATTACTAATTAATAAAAAGATCAAAGATTGCTAAATATGCGAGTGTCCAGGCATGCAATGTTCAATTTGTAACCGCAATTGTTCTTTTATTCTGATCTGCAGTTACTTCCAATCTTTTTGAAAGCATGAAAGAATAAACGCGTGTATTTAATCTTCAGCGGAAGCCATAGATGAAGAAATCGACCAAGGTATCAATGACAAACAGCCGTGTCACATGCGTGTTGCGTATTATCTTTCTTATCCGTTGGAAATTGAGAATACCATGGACAAGTAAGAAGAGTAATGAAAACATTCTGAAAGAGGCCAAAGCAAAAAGAGAGCTGATTTTCAATATTAGGAAGAAACAATCAACATTTTTTGGCCATATAATGAGAAGGGAACAAGTGGAATATATTGTAACAACTGGGAAAATTAAGGGAAGAAGAGATAGAGGGAAGCAAAGAGAAACAATTACCAGACAGATTAGGAGAATGACTTGGCAGGAGGTCAACAACAGAAATGATAAATAACTGTCGAGACAGAAAGTTGTGGAAAGGCATGATCACCTACGCCAGCAGGCCGGTACTTGATGATGATGATTATATTTTATATCATATATTATATTTTATACGTTGTATTATATTTTATATGTTTTATTATAGCTCTTACATATTACCGTATACGCGTTGTATTTACCTGATTATTTTACCATTTACTTTTATTTTCAGTTTTTTAACTTTGCCTCTTAACATGAACTTTTATTTTCAGTTTTTAACTTTGCCTCTTAACATGAACTTTTATTTTCAGTTTTTTAACTTTGCCTCTTAACATGAACTTTTATTTTAAGTTTTTTAACTTTGCCTCTTAACATGAACTTTTATTTTCAGTTTTTTAACTTTGCCTCTTAACATGAACTTTTATTTTCAGTTTTTTAACTTTGCCTCTTAACATGAACTTTTATTTTCAGTTTTTAACTTTGCCTCTTAACATGAACTTTTATTTTCAGTTTTTTAACTTTGCCTCTTAACATGAACTTTTATTTTCAGTTTTTTAACTTTGCCTCTTAACATGAACTTTTATTTTCAGTTTTTTAACTTTGCCTCTTAACATGAACTTTTATTTTCAGTTTTTTAACTTTGCCTCTTAACATGAACTTTTATTTTCAGTTTTTAACTTTGCCTCTTAACATGAACTTTTATTTTTACCTTCTTCTTTTGCTTTTACGTTTTACCATGAACTCTTGCCACAGATGTTTATTATTATCTTTTGACTTTAATTTTAAAGCATTCAAAAACGGTAAAAAGTATGCTTTTAGTGCTATAAGGTGGTGCAATTTAATCTTATATGTCTGTGCATTTAGTCTTATATGGTGGTGCATTTAGTCTTATAGGTGGTGCATTTAGTTTTATATGGTTGTGCATTTAGTGTTATATGGTGGTGCAATTAGTCTTATATGGTGGTGCATTTAGTCTTATATGGTGGTGCATTTAGTCTTATATGGTGGTGCATTTAGTCTTATATGGTTGTGCATTTAGTGTTATATGGTGGTGCATTTAGTGTTATATGGTGGTGCATTTAGTGTTATATGGTGGTGCATTTAGTGTTATATGGTGGTGCATTTAGTCTTATAAGGTGGTGCATTTAGTCTTATATGGTTGTGCATTTAGTTTTATATGGTGGTGCATTTAGTCTTATATGGTTGTGCATTTAGTGTTCCATGGTGGTGCATTTAGTCTTATATGGTTGTGCATTTAGTCTTATATGGTGGTGCATTTAGTCTTATAAGGTGGTGCATTTAGTTTTATATGGTTGTGCATTTAGTGTTCCATGGTGGTGCATTTAGTCTTATATGGCTGTGCATTTAGTCTTATATTCTGGTGCATTTAGTCTTATATGGATGTGCATTTAGTCTTATATGGTGGTGCATTTAGTCTTATATGGCTGTGCATTTAGTCTTATATGGCTGTGCATTTAGTCTTATATGGTTGTGCATTTAGTCTTATATGGCTGTGCATTTAGTCTTATATGGCTGTGCATTTAGTCTTATATGGCTGTGCATTTAGTCTTATATGGCTGTGCATTTAGTGTTATATGGCCTTTGGTGTCTTGACAGATGGTTGGTAGCAAGCAAACATGATAAGTCAGTAGTTTGGTAAAAATATTAGTGTCTTATGCTGGATGCTGCTTTGTTGAACAGCTTCTCTCGTGCTGAATCTGCCAATATTGGACAGACAGATCCATCCACAGAACGAGCAATGTGTATTTGTGATGCCTGTCCTCGTCTCCTTTCTCCTGTACCTTTTGTCTTCTGAATTTTATATCAGCACTGCCTTGAAAGTTGCTAGACCATTTGTTATTTGTGTTCTCCGTGATCTAGGATGAGCAGCCACATTTCCTGTTTCTTTCACTGAAAGAGAAATCCCTGAAGGAACTCCTGCAAGCATCATTATATCTCAGCACTTGTCTGCCCTTGGTCTTTTTCCGTTCTTAAGTTCGCCATACAATATTATTTAGTGTTTACTACTATACAGATATACAAGGAAGGAAATGGCAGGACAAAATCACTAACATAGAATTATGGAAATGGCAGGACAAAATCACTAACATAGAATTATGGAAATGGCAGGACAAAATCACTAACAGAGAATTATGGAAATGGCAGGACAAAATCACTAACAGAGAATTATGGAAATGGCAGGACAAAATCACTAACATAGAATTATGGAAATGGCAGGACTAAATCACTAACAGAGAATTATGGAAATGGCAGGACAAAGTCACTAACATAGAATTATGAAAATGGCAGGACAAAATCACTAACATAGAATTATGGAAATGGCAGGACGAAATCACTAACATAGAATTATGGAAATGGCAGGACAAAATCACTAACATAGAATTATGGAAATGGCAGGACAAAATCACTAACATAGAATTATGGAAATGGCAGGACGAAATCACTAACATAGAATTATGGAAATGTACCAGTCAAATACGGTGGATAAAGAGATACAGAGAAGACGATGGCGCTGGATAGGACACACACTGCTGAAGCCAACTGAGAGTATTACACAACAGACCGTTTTGTTTTTTTTTGGAATCCCCAGAGGAAAAGACATATAGGAAGACCAAATAATTCTTGAAGAAGACTGTTAGAATTAGAGATGAAGATGATGGGAAGACATGGAATGATCTTAAAAGAATGACAAGAAACAGAACGACTTGGAAAATGGTTGTTGAAGACCTATGCTCCACAGGGAGCTGAAAGGTACAAGAAGTTGATGATACAAATATTGCATTCCTTTATGAATGTGTCCTTTTCATCTCCATCAGGTTTTTATTGCAAACAAGACAATCATCGGAGCACACTTTTACTACGTCCCTACCACTTTGTATCGGTCGCATCAACAACACTCCGAATCAAATCTGACCGAGAATTGTGACAAAATGAGTTGTCATCAACACCGATGGGCGAACAACTTCCAATATATTTATTTTCTTCTCCCTCCTCTCTCCTATTTTGTATTTTTGCATTTTCTTCACTTCTGGTTGCTTCACTATCTCAATTACCTCTTCGTTTAGCGCGATATATAATTACCTGACTATTTTCATGAATAATAAAAACATTATTGAAATCTGTCTTGATAGTAAAATATTTATATCTTCAAAGGGAAGTAAATTATTGCAGCTGAAGTAGAAAATTGTCAATCAATTATGGAGATAAACATTGCGTTTCAGAAACACAACTTGATATGAGATTGTTAACCCATTACGCTCGTTTTTTTTCTTTCTTAGTGTGCCCTTTTAAAACATCGTTAATCTTTAACAAATCGGACGGTCTGTCTTCTGATTCTCTCATTTTCACTTTACTCAGCAATTTGTTAAGGATAATTTAGTTTCTTGTTTTTTTTTTAAACTTTTATTCATTTTCACATTTAAGAAATTGTGTTATTTGCGGGTCATCATTATTGCACCCCGGACATGTCCATAGGTGCTCAGATCCCCTCCTCAGCAAGTCCCGCAGTGTCCAGCGACTGACGACTCCAGTTCTGTGTTGGTTGATGTATTCTATACGCCCACTATGTATTTAATAAATATAATTCGGTAATGTTTTTTTTTCGGGCACATCATGAGAAGAGGAAAGTCGGAATACTTGGTTACAACTGGCAAAATAAAAGGAAAGACAGATCGTGGACGACAAAGAGAGAAAATACTGGATAGCTTGGTGTCATGGCATGGAAAACAGTCAACAACAGAACTGATACGATGCACTGCAGATAGAAGATTGTGGAGGGACATGATCACCTTCGCCAACCGGTATGGCACATGATGATGATGAATATTTTTTAATGTATGAAACCTGATTAGAAGAAGGCATAGTTTAAATAAAAAGTTAAAACTTTCAAGTGGATATCAAAGTAAATGACAAGAACACAGAAAGAGTTCAAGAATACAGCTATCTTGGAAATCACAAGAGATGGAGCACGAACTAACAGAAATAAAAGAAAGAATATTCTATTGTTTTCCTTCATCACTTATCTTTCAGAAACGAGATTACATGTAGTTTGCTGTCTTTTGCTCTTCTGTTCGCTTCTGCTGCTGTTATCTTTCCTAGTGTTTCTAATATTCCATCAATCCATTATTTCATGGTCGGCAGTTGGGTCTGGTGTTCTCGTTGCCTTTTATGATGGCTCGTTGTGTTGTACTTTGATCTTTCTGCCTAATCACGAGCCAAATCATTTTATCTGTTGTTTCTTTATATTCTATGGCGGGGGTTATTCCTGGGTTTTCTTCTCAGTTCTTCATTCTGGTGTTCTCGTAAAGTTTGTTAAAGGCTCTCGGGTTCGTGTTTTGGTCTGTGTTCTTTATCACATGACTACACTATTGCATCTGTTCTTTCTGTGTGTATTTCATGGCCTTCATTATTATTATCTTTTCCCTCAGTTCTTTGCTTCTGATCTTATCTCTGTAGGCTGGTTTCTGTCATTCATCTAAAACATTTCATCAGGAGGCGAAGACGCATCTCGCAGCACCACAGCCGGAAGTTTCAGCGACCCACAGCTGATGGCTTGCGCCAGGATCGGTGAACCAGAACCATCCAGACTTTGCTCCACCTCTCCGTGATGCCTCTAGTAACAGACTAACCTGTCTGGCCAAGCGAGCAGGAATCGAAGAGGGAACAACCCGGTACTCAAAAATGTTGTGCTGAAGTCGGATATGTTGGGCCGAAAGGTGCAAATATAACATGTTTACTGCAAACCACAACATAACGCAGACACGCCCACTTAACGTCCTTTTAAGGGCGGATGACGAAGAGTAATATTCTAGTCTACCAGAATACTCTAGAATACTTTAGTCATCAGGCGAACGTAAGCAAGCAAGCAAACATTTCATCTCAGTAGTGGTGATTATTCTTATTACTTTAGTGTTATGTTCTGGCATTTGGTAGCGTAACGTTGCGATGACCATTGTGTTGTTGCGATGACCATTGTGTTGTTGCGATGACCATTGTGTTGTTGCGATGACCATTGTGTTGTTGCGATGACCATTGTGTTGTTGCGATGATCATTGTGTTGTTGCGATGATCATTGTGTTGTTGCGATGACCATTGTGTTGTTGCGATGATCATTGTGTTGTTGCGATGACCATTGTGTTGTTGCGATGATCATTGTGTTGTTGCGATGACCATTGTGTTGTTGCGATGATCATTGTGTTGTTGCGATGACCATTGTGTTGTTGCGATGACCATTGTGTTGTTGCGATGATCATTGTGTTGTTGCGATGACCATTGTGTTGTTGCGATGATCATTGTGTTGTTGCGATGACCATTGTGTTGTTGCGATGATCATTGTGTTGTTGCGATGACCATTGTGTTGTTGCGATGATCATTGTGTTGCGATGACCATTGTGTTGTTGCGATGACCATTGTGTTGTTGCGATGACCATTGTGTTGCGATGACCATTGTGTTGTTGCGATGACCATTGTGTTGCGATGACCATTGTGTTGCGATGACCATTGTGTTGTTGCGATGACCATTGTGTTGCGATGACCATTGTGTTGCGATGACCATTGTGTTGCGATGACCATTGTGTTGTTGCGATGACCATTGTGTTGCGATGACCATTGTGTTGTTGCGATGACCATTGTGTTGTTGGGATGACCATTGTGTTGTTGCGATGACCATTGTGTTGTTGCGATGACCATTGTGTTGCGATGACCATTGTGTTGTTGCGATGACCATTGTGTTGCGATGACCATTGTGTTGTTGCGATGACCATTGTGTTGCGATGACCATTGTGTTGTTGCGATGACCATTGTGTTGTTGCGATGACCATTGTGTTGCGATGACCATTGTGTTGCGATGACCATTGTGTTGCGATGACCATTGTGTTGCGATGACCATTGTGTTGTTGCGATGACCATTGTGTTGCGATGACCATTGTGTTGCGATGACCATTGTGTTGTTGCGATGACCATTGTGTTGTTGCGATGACCATTGTGTTGCGATGACCATTGTGTTGCGATGACCATTGTGTTGTTGCGATGACCATTGTGTTGTTGCGATGACCATTGTGTTGCGATGACCATTGTGTTGCGATGACCATTGTGTTGTTGCGATGACCATTGTGTTGCGATGACCATTGTGTTGTTGCGATGACCATTGTGTTGTTGCGATGACCATTGTGTTGTTGCGATGACCATTGTGTTGCGATGACCATTGTGTTGCGATGACCATTGTGTTGTTGCGATGACCATTGTGTTTTTGGGAGCAAATTAAAGCCACACTTTTAAGTTATTAGTTTTCAGAATAAGGTTCTTCTGCTTCTTTCTTCCTCATTTGCTTTTCAGCGTCGAGGGGAAATATATAATTTGCGGTCTTCTGCTCTTCTGTTGGCCTCTGCTGCTGTTATGTTTCCTAGTGTTTCTATTATTCCATCGATCCATCTTTTTCGTGGTCGACCCTTGAGTCTGGTATTCCCACAACGTTTGTTGAAGGCTCGTTGTGTTGTATTGTGATCTTTCTGCCTTGTCACGTGGCCAAACTATTGTATCTGTTGTTTCTTTATATATTCAATGACGGGGCTATTCCTTGATTTTTTTCTCAGTTCTTCGTTTCTGATCTCATTTCTCAGACTGTTTCCTGTCATTCGTCTGACACATTTAATCTCAGTAGAGGTAATTTTTCTTGTTCTTGCATCTAGGGTCCAGGTCTGGCATCGGTAGCACAACGTTGGGATGAAGATTATATTGTAGAGTGCTGGTTTTGCCTCCAGAATTATTTCCTTGTTGGACAATAGTCGTGATAACTGTCCAATGATTTGACAAGCATGAATGAGGTGAACATTATAATTTCAGATTACAACACAATGTACAAATAAGATTCTGCAACAATTATAACTACATAACAAGAAATTGATAGTTAGAGACGTGGGGCCCCGGTGAAAACCACCCGACTGGGCTACCGACTTTCGGACAACCCGTGTTCGGTTTCAGCTGGAAGCGGTGTGAATTGTACTTGTGGTTAGGAAAAAAAATATATCCCTGTGGTCGACCCAGCCGCTGCCAGAAATGGGTACCAAGGTAGTACTCTGGGAAGGTGAGGAATGCCGCCTCGCATCGTGAGTTTCGATGCTTGAAGCGACAATATCCAGAAGTCTCCGAACATTTCTGGATTGGCGGCCGAGCAATATGGGTGGAAACTCGCGTGCTAAAACGCCGATTCAAGTTTCGTACTTTACCTTTACCTTTACTTTTACCTTTATTTTTACCTTTACCTTTACTTTTACCTTTACCTTTACTTTTACCTTTACCTTTACCTTTACCTTGGGTGTCCGGTTAGCGCAATCGATAGGCGGTTGGCTTACCACGGCAACAGCCGGGGTTCGTAATCCTGGCGAGGACACCTGGGTTTTACTAATTCCCTAAAAATTAGTAGGAGCCGTGATAGCTCAGTGGTTAGTGAACTGGACTACTACGGACAAGGGGTAGGGTTCGATCCCAACCGACGGCTCCGGGTTCACCCAGCCTTAAATGGGTACCGGATTTTTCTGGGAAAGTAAAAGCAGCACGGCGTAATACTGACCACATTACCCAAAAAATCATGTGCTGAAGGTCTGTAAAATATAGGGTCACTAACACCATATTTCCCTATACGCCACTTGGCGTAACGGGGGTACTTTACTTTTTACTTTTTACCTTTACCTTTACCTTTACTTTTACCTTTACCTCTACGTTTACCTAGTTATAGACAGAACTAAAATTACTGAAGTAGACCAATACAAGCCTTATTTATATGATCGTCTTCTTCATCCCTGAAACCTGGGGATCGTTTTGTCACCACTGAAAGACTTCGTCAAGCGTCTCCATTTTTCTGTAGATGAATGGGCAGAATCAATAACAGATAAATTACAGTTGTTATGCACACCAGTTATACACGCCAGTTATACACGCCAGTTATACAGAACAAAGCAAAGAGAAAAAAATACCGGACAGCTTAAGATAATGGCTTGACAGAAGGTCAACAACAGAAATGATAAATAACTGTCGAGATCGAAAGTTGTGGAGAGACATGATCACCTACGCCAGCATGCCCGGTACTTGATGATGATACACAGAACAGTTATACACAACAGTTACATACAACAGTTACTGTACTTTAGGATGTAATTAACCAAATAAGTTCATAAATTGGCAATTTACTCAAAAATACTCCTCCGATAGTATAACAGGAAGTTAGGCGAGAGTTAAAAACATAGGAAAACAATTCAATTGATTAGATGCAGATGTTGCTCTGTTAAAACTTATATGGGAACACAGAGCTGTAAATATGAAAGTGATTTCATGAACTTAACAAATAACAGTCTGCTCAATTATATCCAAAAAACAATAGTTAAAATAAATGTAAATGGAAGAGTAAGTAAAGTAAAGAGCACCCGTTACGCCAAGTGACGTGTAGGGAATACGGTGTTAGTGACCATAATTTTTACAGACCTTCGGCACATGATTAAGGGTAATATGGTCGGTATTACGCCCGTGCCGCTTTACTTTCCCAGAAAAAATTAGTACCCATTTAAGGCTGGGTGAACCTGGAAGCCGTCTCCTGTCCTTTGTTATCCAGTTCACTAACCACTGAGCTATCTCGGCTCCCAAATGGAAGAGTAGTGTCAAAGCATGAAGAGAAACCGTTATGTTGAAATATATTTACATCACGAAAGAGCAATAACATTACAGATGGGTTAAAATAAACTCCAGTGAAGGATAAATGCAAGTTTCTTAAAATAAAACAAGGCAATAAAAGCAATAGATAAAAGTTGAATATTGCTGTATGGAGAAATAACAGACAAACAAGATATACTTGAAGAAGAATAGACTGCAGAAAGTGTTTACTATCCTTTGTAATCAACCGAAATGTTGAAACTACATTTGATTTGATTCTCATGCCGACCAGAAATCAATACCAGCCTTAAGAGACCTTAACCACAACACTGCCTTTGTTGCCACCCCTTGCCTGGGTCTGGCACGCGGCATGGAAATAACGATATTGTTTCCTGCCCGGGGATTATAGATTCTACCCAAGTTTTTGTGTCACCGACCGGAAGTTCCGCTATTTTTCACACGTGGCGCTAATTTGTGTGGAGCGATGCGATTGGGCAACTGCTTCAGGTTTTTGCTTGCAATCTTGTTTTGCCCGAATCTTTGACAAACTTTATTCAAAAGCCCTGATATGTGTGGTTCAGATCTGCCACAGTTAGTATTGCATCTAACATAGAGCAGAAAACCCTTCTTCATTTGCCTTTCAGCGTCGAGGGGTTATATAATTTGCGGTCATATGTTAGCCTCCTTTATGTTTCTAAGTATTTCTAATATTGCCTGGTAATATTATTCTAATAGGTCTGGTTTTCTCGCAATGTTTACTGAATGCCTGTTGTGTTTTGTTTTGCTATTTCTAACTTATCATGTAGCCAAATAGTACTTAACTGTTGTTTCTTTATGTTTTAAATCTTAATAGAAATGTGATCTTAAGGAAACTAAAGAAATAACACAACTGTAAATAAATTAATTAAATGCGCCCAAAAATTTAAGAAATTTCTAGTAAAACAAACTTTAAATTGACAAAAGCCTTTATTGTTCTCATTGCAATAATTGTTTAAGAGTCGTAACTAATGAAAGATGTGTTGTAAAATTTAAGGAAAAATACATGGAATACAGTTGTTATGAATACCCATAATATAGGATCTATTACTCGCTACAGAATGTGGCATTTCTTTAATGGTTTTAGCATTAAGCACTTGCTCCTTCAGAGTATACATAGAGCGTACCGACACAGACTATACTGACACAGAGCGTACCGACACAGACTCTACTGACACAGAGCGTACCGATACAGACTATACTGACACAGAGCGTACCGATACAGACTATACTGACTCTGAGCGTACAGACACAGACTCTACTGACACAGAGCGTACCGACACAGACTATACTGACACAGAGCGTACCGACACAGACTATACTGACACAGAGCGTACAGACACAGACTCTACTGATACAGAGCGTACCGATACAGACTATACTGACACAGAGCGTACCGATACAGACTATACTGACACAGAGCGTACCGACACAGACTCTACTGACACAGAGCGTACCGATACAGACTCTACTGACACAGAGCGTACCGATACAGACTATACAGACACAGAGCGTACCGATACAAACTCTACTGACACAGAGCGTACCGATACAGACTATACCGACACAGATTGGACAGACACAGAGTGTACCGACACAGACTATACTGGCACAGAGTGTACCGACACAGACTATGCTGGTACAGAGTGTACCGATACAGAATATACTGGTACAGAGTGTACCGATACAGACTATACTGGCACAGAGTGTACCGATACAGACTATACTGGCATAGAGTGTGCCGATACAGACTATACTGGCATAGAGTGTGCCGACACAGACTATGCTGGTACAGAGTGTACCGACACAGACTATGCTGGCACAGAGTGTACCGATACAGACTATACTGGCATAGAGTGTGCCGATATAGACTATACTGGCATAGAGTGTGCCGACACAGACTATGCCGGTACAGAGTGTACCGACACAGACTATGCTGGTACAGAGTGTACCGATACAGACTATACTGGCATAGAGTGTGCCGATACAGACTATACTGGCACAGAGTGTACCGACACAGACTATGCTGGTACAGAGTGTACCGATACAGGCTATACTGGCACCGAGTGTACCGATACAGACTATACTGGCACCGAGTGTACTGACACAGACTATACAGACACAGATTGTACAGACACAATATCCAGCCATCCCGTATGTGAATTCACATGCACTGTACAGTAACATCACCTCAGTACAAAATAAAGACAGGTGGAACAATATTAAAACAGGTACATGAATTTAAATATTTGGGTTTTACTTTGTTAACCTCAGACGGAAGATGTACAACAGAGGTGAGATGCAGAATTGTTCAGGCAAAAGCAGCTTTCCAAAAAAAAAAAAAAATGAGGAAGATACTATGCAATCCATTTTTAACAATCGAAACAAGAAAAAGAGTTCTTAAATGTTATGTAGAGCCAGTCTTAACATATGGATGTGAATCATGGATAATAGGACAACAAACAAGAAATTCACTGGAGTCTGTAGAAGTGTGGTTTTACAGAAGAATGTTGAGAATACCATGTACAGCTAAGAAGAGTAATAAAAACGTTCTGAAAGAAGTCAAAGCAAAAAGAGAGCTAATTTCCAATATTAGGAAGTAACAATCATCATTTTTTGGGTCATGTAATGAGAAGAGAACAACTGGAATATATTGTAACAACTGGGAAATTTGAGGGACGAAGAGATAGAGGGAAGCAAAGAGAAAAAATACCAGACAGCTTAAGAGAATGGCTTGGCAGAAAGTCAACAACAGAAACATTAAATAAATGTTGAGATAGAAAATTGTAGAGAGACATGATTACCTACACCAGCATGTCCGGTACTTGATGATGATGTACAGTAACGCTCACTAACAACAACCGTATCTTCCAGGCACCGTCGGCCAAATGCGAGAGATCAGCAGAAAGGAGCATCAGGCAGGCTTGTCACAGCAATTAGTCGCCACACACACGTACAGACACGGACACGCATATATATACACACACACACTCACATGTACACAGAAGCATACACACACGTACATATACAAACATACTACTACTACTACCTTTTTAACTCCCAGTGGAGCATAGGTCTTCAACAAACACTTTCCTAGTCGTTCTGTTTTTTGCCATTCTTTTAAGATCATTCCATGTCTTCCCAGCCATCTTCATCTCTGCTTCTATCTGTCCTCTCCAATAATTCCTTGGTCTTCCTCTTTGTCTTTTCCCCTGGGGATTCCAAGAAAGGGCCTACATAAACACACACATACACACACACTACAGACACATTCATTTTCCATTCCCGCACAAAGAACGGATGGTTCCACTGGCAAGGGCGGTTGAGCAATTATGGATTTTCATTAGCTTCCAGTGATACCGGGGCCTTCGACTAACCATAACCATAACCATGGAGATTTGGTGGTCAAAAGGTAAACCGCAGGCCTCGATCCCCCCCCCCCCCCCCCGGCCCACAGTGTGTGGTAACATTATTTTTCTCCAAAAATGTACCTTTTTCGTGGCTTTACTCTCGCCTGGTCTCTATGTATGGAGAGGACTAATCTCTAGCCCTCGACGCAAACCATGTCATATGTGCAATCGCATACGTTAAAGTACCTTGGCGTGTGTAAGTCGAAAAGAGTAGGACAAGATGGCTGCTTTCTGGGCAAAATTGTAAAAAAAAAAAAAAAAAAATATATATATATATATATATATATATATATTTTCCAGCTTTTCCCTTGTCGTTGCATGACCAAACAATGATGATTGTTTCTTCCTAATTTTGGAAATTAGCTTTCTTTTTGCTTTGACCTCTTTCAGAACGTTTTCATTACTCTTCTTAGCTGTCCATGGTATTCTCAATATTCTTCTGTAAAACCACATTTTTCACAGCCTATAGTGATGTTGCGCAATAATGATGTCATTTGGTCAGTAGTCTGAAATACGCTAGCATTTCCTCAATATATTACCGGCGTTTACTTCGTGTCTCACGTCACAAGATAAGTGGTGTCTCGTCTGTTTGTTTTAGTTGCTTGTCTCTTATGTTCCCTTTTAACGCCCTGTAATTTTCTGATAAAAAAGTAAAGAGTAAAGTACCCCCGTCACGCCAAGTGACGTATATGCAATACAGTAATCCCTCAGTTATCGCGGTTAATAGGAGACCAGAACCGGCCGTGATAAATGCAAAAACGGGAAGTGTGTCACCCTCTCATTTTTAACATACGTACATTTTGTGTGTATGTATAATATCAATAAGTGTGTATGAAACCATATAAGTGCATATGTTATCATTAGAACATTAAAGAATAGTTTCAAACATGTAAATAAAATATTAATAGTATAAATAACATACATAAAATAATGGTTTTTTTTTTAATTATTCCCCAATTTTGAATTTGTGAACAATCCGCGATGTACTGAGGCCGTGATAAATGAACCGCGAAGTAGTCAGGGATGAGTGTATAGTGTTAGTGACCATAAATTTTACAGACCTTCGGCACGTGATTTTTGAGGTAATAAATTTATAATTTAAATAATTTAAAAATAAATAATTTTTGTGGTCGGTATTACGCCCGTGCCGCTTTACTTTCCCAGAAAAAATCTGGTACCCATTAAAGACTGGTCGAACCCGGAAGCCGTCGGTTGGGATCGAACCCTACTTGTTGTCCTTTGTAGTGCAGTTCACTAACCACTGAGCTATCATGGCTCCCCAAAATTGTAAAGCAAACATCTGTTGTCCTTTGTAGTGGATGACGACGCATGTGGCAGAGATTCTACACTTGTGTCCATCGATCTTTGTTATTAAGCATCACACCCTGTACAGGACTGGCATTACATCTCGTCTCTGTTCTGAGCGAGTTGTTCTATCTCAGTGAAGTTGCTGATACCTACTGTTGTTGCCGCTCTCCTCGGTGTTTTTGTTAGTATTTCTCTGGGTATACATCTTTTTCTTTTACCCTCTGGTTTCAATTTGAAGGCCTGCGTTGAGATTTTCTTGTTTTCACTTCTCATAATATGGCAACACATTTCAACATAAAGCAAATATATAAATAAGCAAATACGTTCATGATAAAATAAGAAATGTATGGGGTGGTGCAGATGTGACGACGTTGCCATAAACTAGAGACATAACGCACCGACGCCATCTTGATAGGTTGAATTTGTAGAAATGAGAACGTGATTTTCACTTATACTTTTTGGATGGCAGTTGCAGTCCATTATAACCAAGAAGATAAATTCTGAGGTTGAAAGGAGCGTGGCTCGCCAGTGTGTTGACAAAACCATTCATTCATTGATTGCCGTCTTCACATCGAAGGTTGGCTACCATGGAGCGCCATTCCACTTTGTCTCTTGCTTTGATGGTGCAGATTGTCATAGTCAAACCATCTTCTCCATCTTTTGATGTTATTCGTCCATGTTAGTCTTGGTCTGCCTCTGCCTCTTTTACCTTTTATAATTCCTTCCAATATTACTTTTAGTAGGCTGTTGTGTCTTTCAACAAGCCCCAAAAATGACATTTATCTTGTTCTAATTGTGTTTAGTAGATCTACTTTTCATTTTTAGTTGTTTTAAAACTTCATCATTTGTTTTCTTTTCTTACCATCCAATTCTACCTATTCTTCTATATATCCACATTTCAAAGGTTTCAATTTTATGTTCTGTTTTCTTGTCTAATGTCCATGTTTCAGCACCATACATGAATATTGAGAAAATTTGGCAAAACCACAAATCAAAATTGACACAATAATACAATATTCATCCCTACATCCCAACGTAATGCTACCAATGCCAGCTCAGGACCCTAGATGCAAGAACAATAAGAAAAATAACCACCACAGAGATGAAATGTGTTAGACGAATGCCAGGAAAATAGTCTGAAGGATAAGATCAGAAATGAAGAACTGAGAAAAAAGCTAGGAATAATTCCCGCAATAGAATACAGAAATAAATAACAGATACAATGGTTTGTCGACGAGATAAGACTGGACGACCAAAACACAATACAATCAGCCTTTAATTAAAAGTTAGGAAAACACCAGACTCAAGGGCCAGAAACAAAAAAAAGATGAATTAATGGAATATATGAAACATAACAACAGTAGAAGCCAAATCATCATCCTCATCATTGAGTGCCGTCTCCGCATCAAAGATTGGCTACCATGGAGCGCCATTCCACTCTGTCTCTTGCTTTGATGGTGCAGATTGTCATAGGTTCACTTGTCCATCTCGTGATGTAACTTGTCCATGTTAGTCTTCGAGAGGCCAACAGAAGAGCAAAATGCCGCAAACTATATCTATCCTCGACGCTGAAAGACAAATGAGGAAGGAAAGAAGAAGGTGAATGCATTGACATTCTCTCCACAGACTGACTCTCCACAGTGAAAACAGTCTGTGACTATAACGGATCTTTATTGGACATATATATCGAAATCATATTTCTGATAGTGTGACCACTAATATGTGAGCAATGTTGTAATAGGAGAAATGAAAAAAAATCTATAGATAAAAAAAAAGAAAAAAAAGTTATGGTTAAAGCTTCATGTTACAAATGGACAACAAAAACCAGAACAACGTTCCGGCGCTTTAGGCCTTCAACTGATCAATATCATCATCGTCGAGTGCCCTCTCCGCATCGAAGCTTGGCTACCATGGGGCGCCATTTCACTCTGTCGCTTGATTTGATGATGCAGATTGCCATAGGCTGACTTGTCCATCTTTTGATGTTACTCGTCCATGTTAGTCTTGGTCTGCCTCTGCCTCTTTTACCTTGCATTGTCCCTTCTAATATTACTTTTATTAGACTGTTGTGTCTTTTAACATGGCCCAAAAAAAATTCATTTGTCTTGCTCTAATTGTGTTTAGTAGTTCTTTTTTAATTTTTAGTTGTTTTAAAACTTCATCGTTTGTTTTCTTTTCTTTCCATCCAATTCTACCTATTCTTCTATATATCCATATTTCAAAGGCTTCAATCTTCTGTTTTCTGGTTTAAAGTCCATGTTTCTGCACCATACAGGAATATTGAGAAGATGTAACATTTTGCTATTCTTAGTTTCAGCCCTGGTGTTATTTGTTTTGATGTTAGTATATTTTTCATGGCATTGAAATTACTTTTTGCCATTCCTATTCTTTTATTTATTTCAGTTGTACATTTTCCATCACTGGTTATAGTATGTCCCAGGTAGTTGTAGCTCTGGACTGTGTCCAGATGTATTCCTTCAACTTAGATATTTAATTGTAGGTCTTGAGAATTTTCTTTGTTTATGATCATAGTTTTAGTATTTTTATATTCATATCTAGTCCATATTTTTTGCTTGTCATGTTTATTACATTAAGTAATTGTTGTAGATCTTTAGGATTTTCTGCTAGTAGAACAGTATCATCAGCATATCTCAGGTTATTGATTATCTTTCCATTAATGTTTAGGCCTGGCATCTCATTGATGTTTTTAAAGATTTCCTCAGTGTATAGATTGAACAAGCTTGGTGATAGGATGCATCCTTGTCTTACTCCTCTTTTTATATCAATGAGTGTAGAGTTCTCCTTGTTATATTTTATTATTGCTGTTTGCTCCCAATACAAATTACATATAAGTCGTATGTCTGTGTCATCCAGATTTATATCTTTTAGGCAGTCTATAAGTTGATCATGGTGTATTCTATAAAATGCTTTGGTGTAGTCTATGAAGCAGGCATATATTGGTTCTTCAACTGAAAGCAAAAAAAACAACAACACGCTTACAATTATGTATTTAAGATATAAATAATAAAAATATATAATAATATCGATCAAGAAGGGGAAATGAAAGGAAAAAATAAGATGTATTACCAACATGTGGGACTTCCGGTGCGTGACTGTGCTGGCAACACGATGCAATTTTCGATGGCAGTCAAACTTAAATTATAAATGAATTTCAATGCCCGTAGTAAAAAGAAATTCAAGTGTTCTTGTGTGTGATTTCGAACGGATTTATTTGTGATTTATTTCTAAAGATCAATACATGTGAGATGCGATGCTTGTGAAAATTAACAAACAACACAAGAAGAGACAGAATACCAATTGAAACTGGATGAGTGAACGAGCACATATTAGTAAAAACCCGCGTGGAGAGACGTAGATTCGAGTCCTTTACCTATATTTTTACATTTACCTTTACATTTAACTTTACCTATATCTTTACCTATACCTTTACCTATACCTTTACCTATACCTTTACCTATACCTTTACCTTTAACTTTACCTATACCTTTACATTTACCTTTACCTATACCTTTACCTATACCTTTACATTTACCTTTACACTTAACTTTACCTATACCTTTACCTATATTTTTACATTTACCTTTATATCTAACTTTACCTATACCTTTACATTTAACTTTACCTATACCTTTACCTATACTTTTACATTTGCCTTTACATTTAACTTTACCTATACCTTCACCTTTATATTTGCATTTACTTTTACCTTTAAGTTTACCTTTACCTATATCTTTACATTTACCTTTCCCCATCTGCTGTGTAACTAAGTAAATAACAGACCCTAGAACACTTTGAAAAAAGAAATCGTGAAAACTCAGGCATTTTAGCTTTGCCTTGAAGGAAGTAAAGACAATTTTCAGGAATAAGAGTGGATGGAGAGACCTTGTCTGTGGACTGTTGTGTCAAGAGGGTATGAGGAGCATTTATTTGGTAACAGATAGACAGACAGGCAAATAGATAGAGAGACAGACAGACAGGCAGGCAGACAGAAAGATTGAGCTAAAATCGGTGGCTATTGTCTGTGATCATGGCATGGGATGGTTTTGACAATTCGCAGGCATAGTGTTCCATTTCCGTCGTATTCTATCTTCATTGTGTTCTATCTGCCTTGTGTTCTATCTGACTTGTGCTCTATCTGACTTGTGTTCTATCTGACTTGTGTTCTATCTGACTTGTGTTCTATCTGCCTTGTGTTCTATCTGACTTGTGCTCTATCTGACTTGTGCTCTATCTGACTTGTGTTCTATCTCCATTGTGTTCTGTCTGACTTGTGCTCTATCTGACTTGTGTTATATCTCCATTGTGTTCTATCTGCCTTGTGTTCTATCTCCATTGTGTTCTATCTGCATTGTGTTCTATCTGCATTGTGTTCCATTTCCGTCGTAACCTATCTCCATTGTGCTCTATCGGTATTGTGTTCTATCTGCCTTGTGTTCTATCTGACTTGTGTTCTAGCTCCATTGTGTTCTATCTCCATTGTGTTCTATCTGCCTTGTGTTCTATCTCCATTGTGTTCTATCTGCATTGTGTTCCATTTCCGTCGTAATCTATCTCCATTGTGTTCTATCTGACTTGTGTTCTATCTCCGTTGTGTTCTATATGCCTTGTGTTCTATCTGCCTTGTGTTCTATCTGACTTGTGTTCTATATGCCTTGTGTTCTATCTGCCTTGTGTTCTATGTGACTTGTGTTCTATCTGCCTTGTGTTCTATCTGACTTGTGCTCTATCTCCGTTGTGTTCTATCTGACTTGTGCTCTATCTCCGTTGTGTTCTATCTGACTTGTGTTCTATCTCCGTTGTGTTCTATCTGACTTGTGTTCTATCTCCGTTGTGTTCTATTTGACTTGTGTTCTATCTCCGTTGCACGGTCATATTTATATATTAAAGTGAATTCAAACGTTGTGTTGAAAACGGGGGATCACAAAACCATTGATTTAAAACAGGACAAAAATGGCATGGTTATTACATCCACGAGGCTGCGGGAAAATGAAAAAAGGTGGTGGTGGGAGGAAGGGACATCTCTGTTCTGTTCTAACCGATAGGAATGATGAGCCTACATTCTGTAGTCTATTTTTTTTTCTCTTCATGTGAAACAAATAATTTAGTTTGTCTTGTTGACGTTGTGACTGTGTTTCTCTTCCCAAATGTTAGCTTTTCCAAAACCTAGTTATATGTTTCCCTCCCTGTTCATACAGTTTTTGACATTCTTCTAAATGTTCACATTTTCTTCGTCCGTTGTGGCTTGAAAGGCCTGACTGCAGTGAAAGAGAAAAGAATAGAACCACTATCACCTACTACCCAGTAGGCGATTAAGGAAGTATTTTTTATTTGGGGGGGGGGGGAGGATAAAGGTTTGCGCCTAGTGCTTCGGAGTTCGTGCGTATGTGCTGAATCCATCTTTGATGTTTCCCTAGCGTGCTGTGCTTTAGATTGGGTACGTTTTGAAGAGATAATCAGAGCACTGTGGAGTTGTCTGTTATGTAATGAAGATAACCTTCCGTCTAAACTATTCTATTCTCTTCTATTCTATTCTCTTCTAGGCTCATCTATTCTCTTATATTCTATTCTATTCTCGTCTAGGCTCATCTATTCTCTTCTATTCTATTCTCTTCTAGGCTCATCTATTCTCTTATATTCTATTCGATTCTCATCTTTTATTTTCTCTTCTCTTCTTTTCTGTTCTATTCTATTCTATTCTAGTCTCCTATATTCTCTTATAGCCTCACTTTTATCTTCTTTTACTTTCTCTTCTATTCTCCTCTATTCTCTTATATTCTATTCCCTTCTTTCATTTTCTCTTCTACTCTATTCACTTCTTTTGTTTTTTCTTCTAATCTATTCATGGAACAGGTTTAATTGCAATCAGGGATTTCCCATACCCGGTCCACCACTTGTCACCGCAATTCTCAAAATGTATAGATAAACTCCATTGACATGATCGCACCGTGCACGTCCTACTCGACTGCACAGATGACGATTCCAAACCTCCTTAGTCTCCTCTTACAACAAACATGGCAAGTAACAGAGACTCTATCTGTTCCTCCCCTCACGTTGAGGTCACCGGTGGACACACACTCCTCCATTAGACTCAACATTGCATTCGAATTCTTCAATTTTCTTTTCCGTTTTCTTATTTTCGAATCATCATCATCGAGTGCCGTCTCCGCATCGAAGGTTGGCTACCATGGAGCGCCATTCTGCTCTGTCTCTTGCTTTGATGGTGCAGGTTGTCATAGGCTGGTTTGTCCATTTTTTTATGTTACTCGTCCATGTTAGTCTTGGTGTGCGTCTGCCTCTGTTACCTTGGATTTTCCCCTCCTGGATTACTTTTAGTAGGCTGTTGTGTCTTTTAACATGGCCCAAAAATCGCATTTGTCTTGTTTGAATTGTGTTTAGTAGTTCTCTTTTCAATTTTAGTTGCTTTTAAGACTTCATCATTTGTTTTCTTTTCCTACCATCCAATTCTACCTATTCTTCTATATATCCACATTTCAAAGGCTTCAATTATCTGTTCTGTTTTCTTGTCTAATGTCCATATTTCTGCACCATATAGGAATGTTGAGAAGACATAACATTTTGCTATACTTAGTTTTAGCCCTGGTGTTATTTGTTTTGATGTTAGTATGTTCTTCATGACGTTAAAATTACTTTTTCCCATTCCTATTCTTTTGTTTATTTCAGTTGTACATTTTCCATCACTGGTTATAGTATGTCCCAGGTAGTTGTAGCTCTGAACTGTCTCCAGGTCTACTCCTTCAATTTTGATATCCACAGTGAATTTTCGAATATGTATGCAAATTTAATATTAAGCTAAACACTTCAACACAATGGATGTTTGTTCACTAAGAAGGTAATGTAGTGATGTCTTGAGAACAAATTCTGCCACATTTAGGTTAGAATTAAAATACTACACAATGACTAAAGCTAACAGCTGTAAGTTCTCCGGTATACGTTTATTGAACGCAAATGTGTCTACTGTATTGATCCGTGTGTTTGTAGTAAATAGAGTTGGGAAATACAAAAACTGCACTATTCAACCTTAGTGCACGGGAGCTAACTTAACGCTGCTTTCTTTGAGAACTCATTTCCATTGTGGGCGAGAGTTACTCCACGAAATGTCGACTATTTCAAATTGAAATATCGGACACATTTATGAACCTCACAGTTGCTAAACATCACCGTATTTAAATCACACAGCAGCTAAACCTCACAGCAGCTAAACCTCACAGCAGCTAAATCTCACAGCAGCTAAATCCCACAGCATTTAAATCACACAGCAGCTAAACCTCACAACATTTAAATCACACAGCCGCTAAACCTCACAGCAGCTAAACCCAACAACATTTAAATCACACAGCAGCTAAACCTCACAACATTTAAATCAAACAGCAGCTAAACCTCACAACATTTAAATCACACAGCAGCTAAACCTCACAACATTTAAATCACACAGCAGCTAAACCTCACAACATTTAAATCACACAGCTGCTAAACCTCACAACATTTAAATCACACAGCAGCTAAACCTCACAACATTTAAATCACACAGCAGCTAAAACCCACAGCATTTAAATCACACAGCAGCTAAACCTCACAACATTTAAATCACACAGCAGCTAAACCTCACAACATTTAAATCACACAGCAGCTAAACCTCACAACATTTAAATCACACTGCAGCTAAACCTCACAACATTTAAATCACACAGCAGCTAAACCTCACAACATTTAAATCACACAACAGCTAAACCTCACAACATTTAAATCACACAGCAGCTAAACCTCACAACATTTAAATCACACAGCAGCTAAACCTCACAACATTTAAATCACACAGCAGCTAAACCTCACAACATTTAAATCACACAGCAGCTAAACCTCACAGCAGCTAAACCTCACAACATTTAAACCAAAAGAGAAGATGAGTTTCAATGAGGTCTTCAAAAAGAGAAAGCAAAAATAAAAAAAAAAGGATATTTTTAATATAGAAGAATGTAACCTTATAGACGCTAAAGAAGCTGAACATAATGACAGGAGGTAAGAAAAATAAAGAAAATCATTCCAGAACCTAATACTTAGAGTAGCTAAAACCCAGAGAAGCTAGGACCCAAAGAAGCTAGGACCCAAAGAAGCTAGGACCCAAAGAAGCTAGAACCCAAAGAAGCTAGGACCCAAAGAAGCTAGGACCCAAAGAAGCTAGGACCCAAAGAAGCTAGGACCCGAAGAAGCTAGGACCCAAAGAAGCTAGGACCCAAAGAAGCGAAGGTCCGGAGAAGCTAGGACCCAAGGAAGCTAGGACCCAAAGAAGCTAGGATCCAAAGAAGCTAGGACCCAAAGAAGCTAGGACCCAAAGAAGCTAGGACCCAAAGAAGCTAGGATCCAAAGAAGCTAGGACCCAAAAAAGCGAGGACCCAAAGAAACTAGGACCCAAAGAAGCGAAGGTCCGGAGAAGCTAGGACCCAAGTAAGTTAAGACCCAAAGAAGCTAGGATCCAAAGAAGCTAGGACCCAAAGAAGCTAGGACCCAAGGAAGCTAGGACCCAAAGAAGCGAAGGTCCAGAGAAGCTAGGACCCAAGGAAGCTAAGACCCAAAGAAGCTATGATCCAAAGAAGCTAGGACCCAAAGAAGCTAGGACCCAAGGAAGCAAGGACCCAAAGAAGCGAAGGTCCAGAGAAGCTAGGACCCAAGGAAGCTAAGACCCAGAGAAGCTACGACCCAAAGAAGCTAGGACCCAAGGAAGCTAGGACCCAAAGAAGCTAAGACCCAGAGAATCTAAGACCCAGAAAAGTTAATACCCAGATAAGCTAAAAACCAAAGACGCTCTTCATAACTAGCACGAGATTGCTTCAAGCAAATTCGCTCAAATCAAGTTGCTTCTTCTAATTCATTGCATTTTGTTACAATTTCCTTATTTAATCACTTATACTCATCCTTGTTGTTGATTGCACTATTGAACGCATGAAAAAAAGGCGGTTTGTTTACGCCGGTCTGTCCTCAAGGACGTGTATAATTCATTTAATTTGTGATAGGCTCTCAGTGTATCCGCGTGCTGCAGAGCGATTTACTGGAGTTGGCCAGTTTATAACGTGGAAACGGGTTCTGGACCGTGCGACTGAGTAAGTGCACGTGAGTCTGGACCATCCACAGCATCGACGTTCAGCGACTAAATCATCTATGACGACGATAAGTTTATGTATTCAGATATAGCCCAAACAACATCATCGAAGAAGGAATACACGACAGGGCAAGCGTGATGGCATTAAAAGATCGAAGTGTGAGAGGCTAGGCCTAAAGTATGTGCGCGTTACTTATTGGAATTGTGGGTCCATAAATCAACGACGGCCCATTCTTGATAAGCTACCGTGCGACGCCGATAAAATAACCAAGAAATTTTACGTCTTTCTTCTGTGATATAAAGTGTTATCAGTCAATGATAAATATGCATTAGGTGCAATTGAGCTGATATTTTTAATATTGGGTTTTTTTTTTTTTTTTTTTTTTTTTTTTTTTTTTTTTAGAAGAAGAATTCGGCAAATTGAAACCATCTACGCCATATTTTTTTTATAGCCATCAATATGTAAGTGAAAAAGTAAAGTACCCCCGTCACGCCAAGTGGCGTATAGGGAATATGGTGTTAGTGATCATACATTTTACTGAATTTCGCACATGATTTTTGGGGTAATGTGGTCGGTATTACTATCGTGCCGTTTTAATTTCCTGTACCAATTAAAGGCTGGGTGAACCGGAAGCCGTCGGGATCGAACCCTACCTTTGTCCTTTTTCCTTTGTAGTCCAGTTCACTAACCACTGAGCTATCGTGGTTTCCTACCAATATGTCGTAGACTCATATTAAATTTTCATCCGGAATGAGGGTATTTGAGAAAGAGAACAAACAACAAAACAAAGACAGATCGATTTCACATTCTGAAAATCAGAGAACAGATCGGGATTAAGCCGTGCCTTTAATATATATACAATCAACAAATGAAATGACTTCAGCACTTGGCTAGAATGAAACCAGTCTAAACAACATCTCAAGCTTTCTGCCTCAAAACATCAGGACAGAGGTCAAGAGGGATACCAAGGGAGAGATGGATCGACAGAGTAAAGACACATGCAAAAACCAAACTATTTCTACCTTAAGAACACCCAGATGCGCCCAAGAGTGTCACGGCATCTAAAAATGAAGTGACTAATAGAGCAAGAAATGCAACATCTGAAGACATTAGATTATTGTATACATTCCTACTCTCTCCTGCGACACTTCAAAGCAACAGCAGATGGAGAGGAGGAGAAGAAGAACGCTGTTAAGTTTATACAGATGTCATTTTGAGATTTACACAAACAGTTGTGGACAAATTACTTCACAGTTGTTTGTTTTAATTCCAAAGTGGTACTTTAGTTCTAAGCATAACAACTGTTGCTACATGCATCAATGAAGATGTTTCTGAGGGGAACTACATTCCACTGGCACGGGCGATTGAGCAATTATGGATTTTAATTCGTTTACAGTGATACGGGAGCAATCGACAAAATCATAACTACATTCCACTGGCACGGGCGGTTGAGCAATTATGGATTTTAATTCGTTTACAGTGATACGGGAGCAATCGACAAAATCATAACTACATTCCACTGGCACGGGCGGTTGAGCAATTATGGATTTTAATTCGTTTACAGTGATACGGGAGCAATCGACAAAATCATAACTACATTCCACTGGCACGGGCGGTTGAGCAATTATGGATTTTAATTCGTTTACAGTGATACGGGAGCAATCGACAAAATCATAACTACATTCCACTGGCACGGGCGGTTGAGCAATTATGGATTTTAATTCGTTTACAGTGATACGGGAGCAATCGACAAAATCATAACTACATTCCACTGGCACGGGCGGTTGAGCAATTATGGATTTTAATTCGTTTACAGTGATACGGGAGCAATCGACAAAATCATAAGCATAACTACATTCCTCTGGCAGGGGTGATTGAGCAATTATGGATTTTAATTCGTTTGGAGTAATACAAGAGCATTTGACTGACCATCACCATAACTACATTCCATTTATACTTGAGACTGATATTTTATTGGAGTGTTTCAAATTTGTGAAACAGAACAAAAATATGAATATTCTAAAATAGTTAATGTTTCAGTTGTTGATATTCTAATCACATAACGTTTATAAGAATAAATATTTCAAAATTGGACAAATTTGACTCTTTTTGGTATAAATTAATCATAATTTAACCAGACATTTTGTAACAATATTAAATTATAACGTCTCTTATGATCATTTTTGAGAGTCGTGATAGCTCAGTAGTTAGTGAACTGGACTGCAAAGGACAAGAGAATGGGTTCTATTCAGATCGACGGCTTCCAGGTTCACCCAGCCTTAAACTGGTACCGGAATTTTTTCTTTGAAAGTAAAGCAGTACGGGCGTAATAACGACCACATTACCCCAAATACTATGTGCTGAATGTCTGTAAAATGTATGGTCACTAACACCATATTCCCTATACGCCATTTGGCTCTTTACCTTTTTTACTTATGATCATGTTTAATCTATTATACCAGAATGATACTCGGGTCATGTTATAAGACTGAGAACATTTACCAACACTACTAAAATATCATCAACAAACAACTGTGACTGGTATTTGTCGAAACGCTAAATACGTCACTGCGCCTGCCGGGATACATACAACATGGGGACAAATGAACATCCAGGACACGGCATGGTTATAAAAAAACAGACACCGCCCACTAATCTATGTCATAGAATTGTATATAGGGGACAATCAAAGGCTAAGGAATGCAAACCTGAATAAATTGCTGGCTGAAATCGGATGCTCTGGGCCACTGGCGCAGAACACAGTGTAACGTTTTAACGGGTGTTCAATCGGAGTGGATCTGGCAGACTCTAATTGTGATGTTCTGTCTGTGGGGGCGATCAACACATTTAACCTGACAGCTGACTTCATGTGAGAGTCTGGAATCCTACTCTGATTGAGTCCTGATCGCAGAGAGAGAGAGAGAGAGAGAGAGAGAGAGAGAGAGAGAGAGAGAGAGAGAGAGTAAATTGTTTAATCCTTACAAATTCCGGAAAATTTCTCAACAGATTGCTTTGGGTCAAACAAAAATACCACTGTAAACCTCCGTGTTGTAGGGATTTGCAACATAAGGCCAGCATCATTTGCTGCTAAAAAAAAAAATCAGGCAAAGATCAGGAGAGATCTACAGAATATCGATTCTATTTAAACAGGGGATGGACTTTCAGGACAATTTGATGGAATGCGATGTCAAATGGAGGTCAAGGACGGAAAGAACAATTATCTTGACGTTTTATGAAGTATGTGATGTTTTATGACACCGTATGTGATTCTTTTCTTCATTTTTTTTGTTTCAGCAACACATTCTGTAAATGTAATCACATAACACATTAATGATGTTTTTATTTTTAATCACTCTTGTTTCGTTTTCTTTAACTTTCAAATTCTGATTATTCCTACCGCTATCCAGGGTTTTTTTTTTTTAAAGGCGTGCTTTTGTGATCGCTTTTTTTAATAGCATTGTGTGGTAGTTAACAATATACTGCTGTATTTCCCTTATTTAGCCTGACAGTATTTGATTTTGAGCCGCGATAGCTCAGTGGTTAGTGAACTGGACTACAAAGGACAAGAGGTAGGGTTCGATCCCAACCGACGGCTTCCGGTTCATCCAGCCTTTAATGGGTACCGGATTTTTTGGGGGAAAGTAAAGCGGCACTGGCGTAATACCGACCACATTACCCTAAAATCATCTGCCGAATGTCTGTAAAATGTATGGTCACTAACACCATATTCCCTATACGCTACTTGGCGTGACGGTGGTAATTTATTATTTATATATATATATATATATATATATATATATATATATTCGATTTCACAATGGCATTCTTCTTCCTCCCCACCGCCCACCTCCCAGGTGCGATATGCTTTTGACAATAGAAACAAGAAAAAGAGTTCTTAAATGTTATTTAGAGCAGTCTGAACATGTGGATGTGAAACGTGGACAATATGACAACAGACAAGAAAATCACTGAAGGCTGTAGAAATGTGGCTTTACAGAAGAATGTTGTAAATACCAAGGACAGCTAGGATGAGTAATGAAGACGTTCTGAAAGAGGTAGCAAAGAAGCACAAAGCAAAAAAGAGAGCAAATATTTCAAAATTAGGTAGAAACAATCATCATTTTTGATCATGTAATGAGAAGAGAACTGCTAAGATATATAGTGACAACTGGGAAAATTGCGGGTCAAAGAGATAGAGGGAAGCAAAAAAAAAACATATACCAGACAATTTAAGTGAATAGCCTTGAAGAATGTCAACAACACAGATGTTAAGTGTGGAGAGACACGATCATCTACACCAGCAGGCAGGTTGCATGATGATGATGATGATGATGATGATGATGATATGTTTGGTATATTCTTCAATATATGGGCACTGAACATTTTGTCGTGGATGGAAGGCGACCTAGTATAGTGCTGGCCAGATATATAAAAACGATGCCCGTGATCGTACAGATTATCGTCTCTACCAACACATTCTCTAAATGCAACGTTCCAAGCGCGACATTGCTCTTCTCATCAGTGATGTAATGATAACCACTGATCTCAAAGTAGGTGAACTTCCGGTCAATATACCGGATAGTCGGCAGGAACCGTTGATGCTCCGTTCAAAAGTGTTTCCTGTTGCATTTTCTTCATATTAAAGTCCCATCTTGCTACCAGAGCTACTGAGTTTAGTCTTCTGTGCACACTATGAGCTGTGTATTTCATCCGAATCGTGTTTCGCTATTCCGGTTACTTACGATGAATGATGATACCGTTTGACGAAGCACTGTTTGGTTGTGTTTACTTTCGGTGCGGTTACGCCTTATACCTTTTGGCGTGTGATGTAGCTGCTATAATGGGGACAGCTGCTGCCTTTCTTTGTTTAGATTCTTCAATGAGATGAGATGTTAATTTGAATGATTCCACTAGCACGGGCGGTTGAGTAATTATGGATTTGAATTCGTTTGCTGTGATACCGACGCCTTCGACGAACTATAACTATTTTAACTAGGTGACCTCGAGTATTTAATCAAATCAGACAAACAATATAGACACTGTGGTTCCATGCTCAAGTTAAGCATGGAAGAGAGTCCCATAGAAGATGAAATGAATAGACGCAAAAAGAAAATATAATAATCCATAATATATATATATATATATATATATATATATATATATATATATATATATATATATATATATATGCATAATTGCTCAACCGCCCGTGCACGTGGAATCATCCGAATTAAGACTCATCTCATTCAAATATCCAAACAAAGTAAGACAGCTGCAGTCCCCATCATAACAGCTACAGCACATGTCAAAACACTTAAGGCGTAGCGGCACCGAAAGTGAGCGCAGCTGAACTGCCCTTCGCCATACGATGTCATCATTCATCTTAAGCAATCGGAATATCCAAACACGATCCGGCTGAAAAACACAGCTCACAGTGTGCACAGATAACTAAACTCAGTAGCTCCTAGTAGGGTCTAGTTGAAATGGTCCAACAATAAAATTCAACATTCTCACCATTGAAGTTATTTTTTTTTTACACGGTCACGCAAAAATATATTTAATTTGTGAATTTTTTTTTTTTTAAAACAACTGAACTGAAAATTCCGATTCTTTTATCAGTACCTCCCCCAACCCCCAGTGCACATTAGGTAACTTGACGTCTAGTCAATAGCAGTAACAAAAAATATAAATCAATGCGATCAATTTCTCTTTCTACCTGAAGCCAAATTCACTGCACGGACAGGTTTTCACAGAATATCACGCACTTTAACACATATTTGTGGATTCTGCTTCTCAATACATCTGCTACTCACACCCTGTGTCCCAGTGATTATCAGCATAATTTGTTATCTTCGGGTTATCGGTACCGCCTTTTATGTGTATAATCTGCTGTTTATTGCGTCTGTTGTTTATTAAATGTATGTGTGGTTGCTAAATTCCTTACCATGTAATGGATGTATGAGCTTCATCATCATTGCCGTCTCCGCATCGGAGGTTGGCTACCATGGAGCGCCATTCAATTCTGTCTCTTGCTTTGATCGTGCAGATTGTCATAGGTTGGCTTGTCCATCTTTTGATGTTACTCGTCCATGTTAGTCTTGTACTGCCTCTGCCTCTGCCTCTTTTACCTTGTATTTTCCCTTCCAATATTACTTTTAGTAGGCTGTTGTCTCTTTTTACATGCCCCCAAAATTTCATTTGTCTTGTTCTAATTGTGTTTAGTAGTTCTCTTTCCATTTTAGTTGTTTTAAAACTTCACCGTTCGATTTTTTTTCATTCCATCCAAATCTACCCATTCTTCTATAAATCCACATTTCAACAGCTTCAATTTTCTGTTCTGTTTTCTTGTCTAACGTCCATGTTTCTGCACCATTCGGGAATATTGAGAAGAGGTAACATTTTGCTATTCTTAATTTTAGCCGTAGCGTTCTTTGTTTTGATGTTACTATTCTTTTCATGGCATTGATATGCACATTTTGCCATACATATTGTTTTGTTTATGTCAGTTTTACATTTTCCATCACTGGTTATAGTATGTCCATGGTAGTTGTAGCTCTGAACTGTCTCCAGATGTATTCCTTCAACTTTTATATTTATTTGTAGGTCTTGAGAATTGTCTTTGTTTATGATCATAGTTTTAGTCTTTTTGATATTCATATCTCGTCCATATTTTGTCTTTGTTATGTTTATCACATTAAGCAATTGTTGTAGATATTTAGGATTTTCTGCTAGTAGTACAGTATCGTCAGCATATCTTAGGTTATTGATTATCTTTCCATTAATGTTTAGGCCTGGCATCTCAGAGATGTTTTTTTTAAGATTTGCCCAGTGTATAGATTGAACAAGCTTGGTGATAGGATGATCCTTGTCTTACTCCTTTTTTATGACAATGGGTGTAAAGTTATCCTTGTTATATTTTATTATTGCTGTTTGCTCCCAGTGAAAAAAAAAGTAAGGTACCCCCGTCACGCCAAGTGGCGTATAGGGAAAATGGTGTTAGTGACCATAAATTTTACAGACCTTTTGTACATGATTTTTAGGGTAATGTGGTCGGTATTACGTATGTGCCGCTTCACTTTCCCAGAAAAAAATCCGGAACCCATTAAAGGCTGGGTGAACCCGGAAGCCGTCGTTGGGATCGAACCCTACCCCTTGTCTTTTGTAGTCCAGTTCACTAACCACTGAGCTATCGCGGTTCCCTCTGTCTCTTTTACTTTCTGTTTTTCCTTCAAGGCGATTTTCTTCTTCCATTTCCTTTCACGTGTGGAGCATAGGTTTTCAACAAACACTTCCCAA
This sequence comes from Megaustenia siamemsis, assembly GCA_032433765.1. Lineage (NCBI taxonomy): Eukaryota > Metazoa > Mollusca > Gastropoda > Stylommatophora > Ariophantidae > Megaustenia > Megaustenia siamemsis. The sequence goes on along the minus strand of JAVIAB010000145.1, from coordinate 36,380,239 downwards.
ACAGTCCTGTTTGGTGCCATTCTCTTTAGACCGCTCCATGCCTTCTCCATTCTCCTGATTTCAACTTCCATCTGCCTTTTCCATCCTCCCCATTTCAACTTCCACCTGTCTTATCCATTCTCCTCATTTCAACTTCCACCTGTCTTCTCCACCCTCCTGATTTCAACTTCCATCTGTCTTCTCCATCCTCCTCATTTCAACTCCCATCTGTCTTCTCCATTCTCCCCATTTCAACTTACACCTGTCTTCTCCACCCTCTACATTTCAACTTCCATCTGTCTTTTCCATCATCCTCATTTCAACTTTCCCCTGTCTTCTCCATTCTCCTCATTTCAACTTCCACCTGTCTTCTCCACCCACCATCCTCATTTAAACTTCCACCAGTCTTTTCCATCCTCCTCATTTCAACTCCCATCTGTCTTCTCCATTCTCCTCATTTCAACTTCCACCTGTCTTCTCCACCTTCCTCATTTCAACTTCCATCTGTCGTCTCCATTCTCCTCATTTCAACTCCCACCTGTCTTCTCCATTCTCCTCATTTCAACTTCCACCAGTCTTTTCCATCCTCCTCATTTCAACTGCCATCTGTCTTCTCCATTCTCCTCATTTCAACTTCCACCTGTCTTCTCCACCCTCCTATATTTCAACTTCCACTTGTCTTCTCCATTCTCCTCATTTCAACTTCCATCTGTCTTCTCCATTCTCCTCGTTTCAACTTCCATCTGTCTTCTCCATTCTTCTCATTTCAACTTCAATTTGTCTTCTCCACCCTCCTCATTTCAACTTCCACCTGTCTTCTCCACCCTCCTCATTTCAACTTCCATCTGTCTTCTCCATTCTCCTCATTTTAACTTCAACCTGTCTACTCCATTCTCCTCATTTCAACTTCCATCTGTCTTCTCCATTCTCCTCATTTCAACTTCCATCTGTCTTCTCCATTCTCCTCATTTCAACTTCAACCTATCGTCTCCATTCTCCTCATTTCAACTTCCATCTGTCTTCTCCATTCTCCTCCTTTCAACTTCCATCTGTCTTCTCCACCCTCTCATTTCAACTCACATCTGTCTTCTCCATCCTCCTCATTTCAACTTCCACCTGTCTTCTCCATCCTCCTCATTTCAACTTCCACCTGTCTTCTCCATTCTCCTCATTTCAATTTTCATCTGTCTTCTCCGTCCTCCTCATTTCAACATCCACCTGTCTTCTGCACCCTTTTCATTTCAACTTCCATCTGTCTTCTCCATCCTCCTCATTTCAACTCCCATCTGTCTTCTCTATCGTCCTCATTTCACCTTGCAAGTGTCTTCTCCACCCTCCTCATTTCAACTTCCACCTGTCTTCTCAACCCTTCTCATTTCACCTTCCACCTGTCTTCTCCACCCTCCTCATTTCAACTCTCATCTGTCTTCTCCATCCTCCTCATTTCAACTCCCACCTGTCTTCTCCATTCTCCTCATTTCAACTCTCATCTGTCTTCTCCATCCTCCTCATTTCAACTCCCACCTGTCTTCTCCACCCTCCTCATTTCAACTCTCATCTGTCTTCTCCATCCTCCTCATTTCAACTCTCATATGTCTTCTCCATTCTCCTCATTTCAACTTCCACCTGTCTTCTCCACCCTCCTATATTTCAACTTCCACTTGTCTTCTCCATTCTCCACATTTCAACTTCCATCTGTCTTCTCCATTCTCCTCGTTTCAACTGCCATCTGTCTTCTCCATTCTTCTCATTTCAACTTCCATCTGTCTTCTCCACCCTCCTATATTTCAACTTCCACTTGTCTTCTCCATTCTCCACATTTCAACTTCCACCTGTCTTCTCCATTCTCCACATTTCAACTTCCATCTGTCTTCTCCACCCTCCTATATTTCAACTTCCACTTGTCTTCTCCATTCTCCTCATTTCAACTTCCACCTGTCTTCTCCACCCTCCTATATTTCAACTTCCACTTGTCTTCTCCATTCTCCACATTTCAACTTCCATCTGTCTTCTCCATTCTCCTCGTTTCAACTGCCATCTGTCTTCTCCACTCTTCTCATTTCAACTTCCATCTGTCTTCTCCATTCTCCTCATTTCAACTTCCACTTGTCTTCTCCATTCTCCACATTTCAACTTCCATCTGTCGTCTCCATTCTCCTCGTTTCAACTGCCATCTGTCTTCTTCATTCTCCTCATTTTAACTTCAACCTGTCTACTCCATTCTCCTCATTTCAACTTCCATCTGTCTTCTCCATTCTCTTCATTTCAACTTCCACCTGTCTTCTCCACCCTCCTCATTTCAACTTCCACCTGTCTTCTCAACCCTCCTCATTTCAACTTCCACCTGTCTTCTCCATCCTCCTCATTTCAACTTCCATCTGTCTTCTCCATTCTCCACATTTCCACTTCAACCTGTCTACTCCATTCTCCTCATTTCAACTTCCATCTGTCTTCTCCATTCTCCTCCTTTCAACTTCCATCTGTCTTCTCCACCCTCTTCATTTCAACTCACATCTGTCTTCTCCACCCTCCTCATTTCAACTTCCACCTGTCTTCTCCACCCTCCTCATTTCAACTTCCACCTGTCTTCTCCATTCTCCTCATTTCAACTTTCATCTGTCTTCTCCATCCTCCTCATTTCAACTTCCACCTGTGTTCTGCGCCCTTTTCATTTCAACTTCCATCTGTCTTCTCCACCCTCTTCATTTCAACTCACATCTGTCTTCTCCATCGTCCTCATTTCACCTTCCAACTGTCTTCTCCACCCTCCTCATTTCAACTTCCACCTGTCTTCTCAACCCTTCTCATTTCACCTTCCACCTGTCTTCTCCACCCTCCTCATTTCAACTTCCACCTGTCTTTTCCACCCTCCTCATTTCAACTTCCACCTGTCTTCTCCATCCTTTTCATTTCAACTTCCATCTGTCTTCTCCTCCCTCCTTATTTCAACTTCCACTTGCCTTCCCCACCCTCCTCATTTCAACTTCCATCTGTCTTCTCCACCCTCATCATTTCAACTTCAATCTGTCTTCTCCATCCTCCTCATTTCAACTTCCACCTGTCTTCTCCACCCTCCCCATTTCAACTCCCACCTGTCTTCTCCACCCTCCTCATTTCAACTTCCACCTGTCTTCTCCATCCTCCTCATTTCAACTTCCACCTGTCTTCTGCACCCTTTTCATTTCAACTTCCATCTGTCTTCTCCACCCTCTTCATTTCAACTCACATCTGTCTTCTCCATCGTCCTCATTTCACCTTCCAACTGTCTTCTCCACCCTCCTCATTTCAACTTCCACCTGTCTTCTCAACCCTTCTCATTTCACCTTCCACCTGTCTTCTCCACCCTCCTCATTTCAACTTCCACCTGTCTTTTCCACCCTCCTCATTTCAACTTCCACCTGTCTTCTCCATACTTTTCATTTCAACTTCCATCTGTCTTCTCCTCCCTCCTTATTTCAACTTCCACTTGTCTTCCCCACCCTCCTCATTTCAACTTCCATCTGTCTTCTCCACCCTCATCATTTCAACTTCAATCTGTCTTCTCCATCCTCCTCATTTCAACTTCCACCTGTCTTCTCCACCCTCCCCATTTCAACTCCCACCTGTCTTCTCCATTCTCCTCATTTCAACTTCCACCTGTCTTCTCCATCCTCCTCATTTCAACTCACATCTGTCTTCTCCACCCTTCTCATTTCAACTTCCACCTGTCTTCTCCATCCTCCTCATTTCAACTCACATCTGTCTTCTCCATCCTCCTCATTTCAACTCACATCTGTCTTCTCCATCCTCCTCATTTCAACTCACATCTGTCTTCTCCACCCTTCTCATTTCAACTTCGACCTGTCTTCTCAACCCTCCTCATTTCAACTTCCATCTGTCTTCTCCATTCTCCTTGTTTCAACTCTCATCTGTCTTCTCCATCCTCCTCATTTCAAATTCCAGCTGTCTTCTCCACCCTCCTGATTTCAACTTCCACATGTCTTCTCCAAGAATATTTTGCCATCCCCCTTTGTCTCCTCCCCCTAGGATTTCACAAAGGTCACGTAGTAGAACCATAATTATCTGTTTGCTTGTCAGTGTGTGTCCAATCTTTGTAAAATGATCTCCACTTGGTTGTTTTGTTTCTGTGTAATCAAATAAGTTTTCTTTGCATTGCTTGAATTGTGTTGAGTAGTTATTTCACCGCCGTCAGCTGCTTAAGAACTCCCCGAACAATTTTTCTGTACGACTTCTTTATTCTTGGGTACAAAGCGGCCATGTTAAGCACCTGAAAGAGAACTTTCTACCTCATCAAGTAGAGTAGGCTCTGCTCTGTCAGCTAAAGATTTTTTTTCGTATGAAAAGTAGCCTTCAAACCACTTCACAATAATTAAGTTTGTTTCTGAAAGTTCCCTCAGCGGTGCTTCGTTTTATGTGTACTGTTCCCTCGATATTGAGGTGTTATTGTAAAGTGCTGGAAATAAAATATAAAAGGTAAAGTACGAGACTTGAACCGGCATCTTAGCACGCGAGTTTCCACCCATATGCGCTCGGCAGCCTATCCAGAAATGTTCGGAGACTTCTGGATATTGTCGCTATAAGCATCGACACTCACGATGCGAGGCAACATTGCTCACCTTCCCAGAGGCCTCCTGGTATCCATTACTACCAACGGTTGGGTCGACCGTGGGGGTATTTTCTTTTCAACCACGAGTACAGTTCACACTGGTTCCAGTGTCAGCTGCTTTTTGGGTAGTGAGATCCGATATCTGGCCTCCCTGGGTAGTGAGATCCGATATCTAGCCCTCTCTGGGTAGTGAGATCCGATGTCTAGTCCTCTCTGGGTAGTGAGATCGGATATCTGGCCTCTTTGGGTAGTGAGATCCGATGTCTAGCCCTCTCTGTGTAGTGAAATCCGATGTCTAGCCCTCTCTGGGTAATGAGATCCGATATCTGGCCTCTCTGAGTAGTGAGATCCGATATCTGGCCTCTCTGGGTAGTGAGATCCGATATCCGGCCTCTCTGGGTAGTGAGATCCGATATCCGGTCTCTCTGAGTAGTGAGATCCGATATCCGGCCTCTCTGGGTAGTGAGATCCGATATCCGGCCTCTCTGGGTAGTGAGATCCGATATCCGGCCTCTCTGAGTAGTGAGATCCGATATCTGGCCTCTCTGAGTAGTGAGATCCGATATCTGGCCTCTCTGAGTAGTGAGATCCGATATCCGGCCTCTCTGAGTAGTGAGATCCGATATCTGGCCTCTCTGAGTAGTGAGATCCGATATCCGGCCTCTCTGAGTAGTGAGATCCGATATCTGGCCTCTCTGAGTAGTGATATCCGATATCCGGCCTCTCTGTGCACGTTAAAGAAGCCTTCACAGTTAGAAAGAATAGGCAACAAAGAGCTCTGATTGGGCATACAATGTAAAGCAAATCTGCCCCTACTGAAGATGGATATTCTGGGTCGAAAGTAGCTGATATTGTGAATAGTCATAGACTATGAACACTACAAATCCAATCACACGTAACTTCTGAAGGCAGAGCAAGTAGAATAGGAAACAACAGACAAGCGGAGATGGAGGTAGAGGTGAAATGGAAACCATACATTTCTATTTTTTGTTTCCTTAACTCCATTGACAGGAGAGCTTTCACATATTGCGAAGTCGTTGCTCCAAAATTAGCAACTTTGTCCGCATGTCATTCATGTATGACAATATATGCAAATCCCATACGGCTAGAGAATTGGCGAGTTTAGTTAAAGTGTGTATTTATAGACACAAAGATTATTCCAAAACTCGCGAGATCACAATACCAACCAATCACAATGGCTACTATTTTTGCGTTGTTTATGCACAACAATGGACCAATGCAGTAGTGAGACAATACTATCGATACAAGGACAAATATTACACGTGGAGAGATATTCCAATTTGAGAGACGCACATACATTACACAGGTTTTTGAGCATTACATGAAACACGCGGGGAGAAAATTAAAATTGTAAGCAACACTTAGTTGACTGTTTATATCAGGATTATATACATATATATATATATATATATATATATATATATATATATATATATATATATATATATATATATGTATGGGAGCCGCCATAGCTCAGTGGTTAGTGAACTGGACTACAAAGGACAAGAGGTAGGGTTCGATCCCAACCGACGGCTTTCGGTTCACCCAACCTTTATTGGGTACCGGATTTTTTTCTGGGAAAGTAAAGCGGCTCGGGCGTAATACCGACCACATTACCCCAAAAATCATGTGCCGAATGTATGTAAAATGTATGGTCACTAATCTCCATATTCCCTACACGCCACTTGGCGTGACGGGGGTACTTTACTTTTATATATATATATATAAAGGTCAAGGTAAAGATAAAGTATGAGACTTGAACCGGCGTCTTAGCACGCGAGTTTCCACCCATATGTGCTCGGCCGCCTATCCAGAAATATTCGGAGATTTCTGGATAGTGTCGCTTCAAGCATCGACACTCAGATGCGAGGCAACATTCCTCACCTTCCCAGTGTAATCCCTGGTACCAATTTCTGCCTACGACTGAGTCGACCGTGTTGTTGTTTTTTTTTCCCAACCACGAGTACAACTCACACTGCTCCCAGCGGGAATCGAACACAGGTTGTCCGAACGTCGGTAGTCCAGTCGGGTGGTTTACCCAACAGGGCTACCGTGACCACCATATATATATATATATATACGTGTGTGTGTGTGATAGAAAAAAACGGTATGGTTAAAGTTCCATGTAACAAATGGACAACACAAAACACAACGACGTTGCAGCGCAAAATGTCTTCAACAGAAACAAACATACAACACACGTACACAAATGTATTTAAACTTTAAAAATAAATAAATAATGAAAAATATAATAATTTCGAACTAGAAGGAGAAACGGAAGGAAAATAAGAATGAAGTCCTTCCTGTATGCTCTGATGTGGTAAGAACAGAAGTGCGCACGGGGTATGTGTGCGTGCACAAAAGTGAAAATGTGCTCACATAGCACGCAGAAACAGACATTTACAAAAATAGGTCGGTGTGCATACAAAAAGTGCAAGAAATAGACTAGAGAGGATGAAAGATAGAGGTGTCGTAGAGTGGGGTAAGAGATACAGAAGACAGACGAAGTGATTCAGTGCGGATAAGTAGAGGAGACACACGCTACTACTATATCAGAATTTGTATTATTGACCGAGATGATCTCTTTCCACTTTCAAAAGGTGGCTTGACAACAACCTACCAATCTGGTCTGGTAAGAACGAGCTGTGAAAAAGATAAGGTAAACTAAAGTACCCGTGTCACACCAAGTGGCGTATAAGGAATGTGATGTTACTGACCATCAATTTTACTGACCTTCAGCACACGATTTTTAAGGGTAATGTGGTCGGTATTACGCCCGTGCCGCTTTACTTTCCCAGAAAAAAAATCCAGTACCCATTTAAGGCTGGGTGAACTCGGAAGCCGTTGATCAGTATCGACCCCGACCCTTGTTCTTTGTAGTCCAGTTAACCAACCACTGAGCTTTCGTGGTTCCCTGAGATAGAGCTGTAGAACCCCCTTATATAAGAAATTCCATTTCTATTTCTATCTTCTTCTTTCCTTCCTCACTGCCTTTCAGCGTCGAGGGGTAATTTTATCGCTGCTACTTTATATTTATCTATCTCCATCTTATGTGTATTTCTCTGAGCATAAAACATTTATCCCTTACCGACCTGCTGATTCAGTGGCAAATTAAGGGCTTAACTTAAGAAAAGCACACGTTGGGGGTTTAGCCTGGCTGATGTTTCCCCAACGTGTTTGATCGCTAAGGTCTCACATGCGATCTTTTACGATCTAACTATACATTTTTAGCTGTTTACATTTAAACAGTACTTATCAGATCTTATCCTCCTTATCAGATTTTATCCTCCTTATCAGATCTTATCCACCTTATCAGATCTTATCCTCCTTATCAGATCTTATCCTCCTTATCGGATCATATCCTCCTTATCGGATCTTATTCTCGTTATCAGATCTTATCCTCCTTATCAGATCTTATCCTCCTTATCAGATCTTATCCTCCTTATCGGATCTTATCCTCCTTATCGGATCTTATCCTCCTTATTGGATCTTATCCTCCTTATCGGATCTTATCCTCCTCTGTTTCTGTGTCCGCATCAAATGTGAAGGTTTGCTCATGTGATATTTTAATTTCTTACAAATCTATTACATCAATGTTCTCGAATCTTGAAATAAACTATTAAGAAAACCTTCTTCTACTAACTGGACGATGTCAAGTAAAACTCTTGAGTGTTATCTGGTACCAGACTTTGACAACTTAAGAATGACGAGAACATTGCTCTCTTCAAGAGCTGTCACGTAAATCGTTGGAGCAACATAATAATGGTTTTGTTGAAGAATATTCAGAATGTCATCGAGATCTTTACAGAGCAATCAAGGCACTTTACACGAGATCAGCATATACAAAGAGGCTTTTCATAACATCAAGAGAAAAGAGTTATAATATTTTTGTCACATTACGTGTCGGGTATTTGGTCACATTACGTGTCGGGTATTTGTTCACATTATGAGTCGATTATTTGTTCACATTATTAGTCGATTATTTGTTCACATTATGAGTCGATTATTTGTTCACATTATGAGTCGATTATTTGTTCACATTATGAGTCGATTATTTGTTCACATTATGAGTCGATTATTATGAGTCGATTATTTGTTCACATTATGAGTCCATTATTTGTTCACATTATGAGTCGATTATTTGTTCACATTATGAGTCGATTATTTGTTCACATTATCAGCCCATTATTTGTTCACATCATATGTATGCTATAAGTGCTGAAATATATTGTGACAATTAGAACAAAATCAACAAATGTGAGACTAAGAGATAGAAGGAAACTTAAAAAAATATATATACAAGACTGTTTAAGAGAGTGGTTGTTTAGGGAATCAGTAACATAAGTTAAACATTGCTCTAGAAGTAGTAAATGTGGAGAGGCACGATCCGTTATACCTGCAAGCACGGTAATTGATATTCATAGTAATGAGGATTGTAATGATAATTATTTTAAGCATTATTTGAGCGTTATATTGTTGCTTTGAATTTTTTGCTTTATTTTAAAAATACAATTTCCCTCTGGCGCTCTGCCGTGCATGTGTCAAATATAGCATGGTTTACTGCGTGAACTCCACCATTTGGCTTAGCTTGTCTGTCTGGAAATCATTGATCTATCCCATACTGTAAGCACTCTTCTTTTTACTGTTATTTTGTTTGCGTACTACTGGCAGATGCTTATATTCGTGGTAAGAAGTTAAAGATAGGTAATTGTAGTCATAATGTAATTTCCGTTTGGTAATGAGATGTTACGTTGATGAGAGTTAACAACTGATACGATGCACTGTAGATAGAAGATTGTGCAGGAACATGATCGCCTACGCCAACCGGCATGGTACATGATGATGATGAATGAGATGTTAGTGCCTTCGATGTACTAATCCCAAACTTTCATGAGGTGGATGGACCCCCCCCCCCCCCACTCTCCTCATTTTTTTTTTCCTTCACTGTCTTTCCTTCTCGAAGAAGAATATAGCTTATGCCCTTTTAAAGAGGCTGAGTGGACCCCAGGAGACTTAAAATGTCAGAAAAGAAAAACTGGCATTCGAACCTTGAGCCTTCCGTTCGGCAAGCGATTACACTAACCACAGTGTGTAACTGATTACACTAACCACAGTGTGTAACTGATTACACTAACCACAGTGTGTAACTGATTACACTAACCACAGTGTGTAACTGATTACACTAACCACAGTGTGTAACTGATTACACTAACCACAGTGTGTAACTCATTACAGTAACCACAGTGTGTAACTGATTACACTAATCACGGTGTGGTAAAATTCTTTCTTTTTCTTTGTAGCCCCTACGACTATATGTAATAAACGATTATATGTAATAAACGACTATATGTAATAAACGACTATATGTAATAAACGAATATGTGTAATAAACGAATATGTGTAATAAACGACTATGTGTAATAAACGTCTATATGTAATAAACGATTATATGTAATAAACAACTATGTGTAATAAACGACTATATGTAATACATGACTATATGTATTAAACGACTATATGTAATAAATGACTATATGTAATAAACGACTATATGTAATAAACGAATATGTGTAATAAACGACTATGTGTAATAAACGACTATATGTAATAAACGACTATATGTAATAAAGTCAGCTTTACGGATGTGGCAATACTTGAACAAAAACATTTCGACTGAAAATAAATAATATAATGAATAAAGAGGATCTTGACCAGCTTATACTTCGCTCTGAATCGTCTGTTTCTCTTAGTCTTTGCGTTGTTTGGCGTGATGAAACGAAACATAACTTTTGCTATAACCATATTTACATGTTATGTATTCACGTTACCATGGACACAATCTTAACATAATTCTGCCAGAGCTTCTACTGTATTAATTACAAAGAAATTATGCATTTTTCCACAAATATTATCAGCTATATTACCATTCTTCTTCTTCTTTTCTCTTTCACTGATACCTAAAAGGTGTCGTGGTTTATATCATTTGTCGTTCTTGTGCTGCTCGAATTGTCTGAATTAGTGATTTTCCTTTGTTGTGACATGTCTCTGTCACTGTATCTATCATTCTTCTTCTTTTCTCTTTCACTGATACCTAAAAGGTGTCGTGGTTTATATCATTTGTCGTTCTTGTGCTGCTCGAATTGTCTGAATTAGTGATTTTCCTTTGTTGTTACATGTCTCTGTCACTGCATCTATCCATCTTCTTCTTTTCTCTTCTCACTGATACCTAAAAGGTGTCGTGGTTATATCATTTGTCGTTCTTGAGCTGCTCGAACTGTCTGAATTAGTGATGTTCCTTTGTTGTTACATGTCTCTGTCACTGCATCTATCCATCTTCTTCTGGGTCTTCCTCTTGGTCTTTTTCCATGCATTCTCGAGAAGAACGCCCTTGATGGTGATTGGTGAGGACTCATTCTGACCTGGTGGACAAACCATTTAAGTTGTTGTTGTTCTATATATTCTTGGCAGGGTTTTGTTCCTACTATTTTTCTTATGGTTTCATTTGGTATTCTATCTCTTCTTGTGTTGTTTGTTACTTTTCTCAAGCATCGCATCTCACATGTATTGATCTTTCTTAAATGTGATTTAGTAAGGGTCCATGTTTGACTTTCATAGCACAAAGTTGCTATGAACATGCTATTTACCATTTGTTGTTTAGCTGGCATAGAAATGTTTGGATGTCTTAGCAATGGTGAAAGCTGGTATATTACCATTAGACGTTGATAAAGTGAAGCGGGTTATTAAAAAAAGAAGAAAAAATATTTCTGTGTTATTTGAAAGCTAAATTACATCTTTCCCAAAAGCTCAATAAAATCAAGAATAACTGTTAACATTACACCAAGCTGCTAACTTTCAATTCACACATTTTTTTTATTCATTTCATAATTCAGCTTTTCACATTTCGTTGTGAACATAAATAATCACAAACAATCACAGGTTTTGAATTAAACGTGTGAAAGACTACGCAAAAGAATGATTTATTACCTAACGCGTGGTTAATCAAGCTCTAGGCATGTTTCACTTAATTAATGCTGTTAATGTGTTCTTTCATATGTGTTGTTTTGTCTGTGTTTTGATTGTCGTTTGTAGTATATTCTTCCAGTCACAATGGGATGTCTATCTATCTATTGACCTTTCGAGCCGTAGCCGGCCCATAGGGCGTAAACCAAGATACTCCTTCTCTTATCTAAAATTTAATTCTAGCAGTTTTCAATTCATTTAAAAATATTTTATCAAATATCCCCATTTGTCTCTGTTCTGTGCAAGCAGCTCTATCTCATTGAGGGAGTCGATTCCTGCTGCTCTTGCTTATCTCATCAATGTTTTTTCTCAGTGTCTCTCTGGGTCTTCCTCTTTTCCTCTTACCTGTTTGTTCCCACATGAGGGCTTGCTTTGCTATTCGGTTATTATCTCTTCTCATCACATGTCCAACATATGACCATCGTGGGATGTGCTCCTGTTTTTATTTTCCTTGACTTCCCGCGCCTTTACTACATACATTCCTCCTTTTTTTCTAATTGATTCTTTATTAATTTTTACTTTTCTCTCTTTATTTTCATTTCTTTTTCTTTTCTTATTTGTTTTCTTGTCTGTCCTTCTTTCACTCCATAGTTCTTTCTTTCTTTCTTTTCTCTTTCTTTCTTTTCTCTTTCTTTCTTTTCTCTTTCTTTCTTTTCTTTCTTTTTGTTTTAAGTATTTCTCTCTTTCTCTTTCTTTCCTTTTTTTCATTTTTTCTTTCTTTCCTATCTATTTCTTTCCTCTTTTCTTTATTTTTTTTCTTTTTATTTCTATCATTCTTTCCATATTTTTTTTCTTTTCCTCTTCACCTTTCATGCTTCTGCATGTTTCTACACTTCCTCTACCCATCTTTCATGAGAACGGCGCTCGTCTCTTCGCTACAAATGTAGATAATTGTGCGGACTGTATTTAATTAGTTTGTCTGTCCCATTAAATGTATGTTTCTTTTGTATATATTCTACCACATAGCTGATCCATACGTGTATTCTTAATTCTACATTTGTAACTTTGTCTCCAAATTGATTTCTAATATTTTAACACGTTTATTATTTTTTTTATTATTTCCTATCGTTCAATTTGTAAAGAGGGCGTGGATATCGCTAATTTACGACAGAGCCGCAAAATATACGTAGGTTCACCTTTGTCTACGGTTTCAGGACATACGGGAGTTCGGTGAAATGAAAGAGAGGACAGGTTGGCTAGCTACGCTATCATTGAAGACAGTCAACTAATGAATCTGTCATTAATGCCTTCCGAGATGTGACAAGGGCACAGGACTTCAACAATCATAAGTCAACATCCCTCCTTCGAATAAAAGAGATGGAAGTTAAGTCGGGCACAGCCAGAAACGAGAAACTTAGTGGGCGTTTAAGAAGATTTATCAACCAACATAGAACTGAGGGCTTATGGACATGTTCGGAGTGCAATAATGATAACCCGCAAATAACTGAATAACTAAATTAGCGCCTTTCGGTCCGATATATCCGTCTTCGACATGGGTCAATTGTTACTGGACATTTCTGCCACAGTCAGCGCTCATTGTTGGACTATTGTTTTTAGACTTGTAACTGCCAATGCTTTTTTGATGTGCAAGAATGCCCACGGGGCCTTTTATTTTTTCGCATTTAACCGCGATGGCTAAACGTAGGATCACACTAGCCCAAGGGGGAAGGAAAACCACAAGGAAAACCACAAGGAAAACCACAAGGAAAGCAAGGATTCAAAACGGGAAGTTTCCTTTGCGTATGGCAGGACTCGAACGCTGGACTTCTTGTCCGGAGACCGAAGCTGTAACACAAGACCAACAAGTCCCTCCCTCCTCAGCGCATTAAACATATCTGGTTATCTTTATTGACATTTCTATAATAAAAATTGAGGGACAAAGAGATAGGGAAAGCAAAGAGAACAGATAACAGACAGCTTAAGAGAATGGCTTGGCAGATGGTTAACAAAAGAAATGATAAATAACTGTCGAGATCGAAAGTTGTGGAGAGACATGATCACCTACGCCAGCAGGCCCGGTACTTGATGATGGTGGTAATAAAAATATTATGAAGAAACAATCATCATTTTTTTGGCCATGTAATGAGAAAGGAACAGCAGGAATATATTGTAACAACTGGAAAAATTGAGGGACGAAGAGATAGAGGGAAGTAAAGAGAAAAGATACCAGACAGCTTAAGAAAATGGTTTGGCTGATGGTCAACAACAGAAATGATAAATAACTGTCGGGATCGAAAGTTGTGGAGAGACATGATCACCTACGCCAGCAGGCCCGGTACTTGATGATGATGATGATGATGATGATAATAATATTAATAAAAATTCTTTTTTTTTCCAAAATTTATTTTTGCAATTTTTCAAAACGTCGAACTTCTATATTTCTGATTAGTCGCATTCCACATCTCTAATTATTGAATAATGTAATTTCTATATTTCAATTTTTCCGTTGTTATTATTCATGCAATTGCCTGTTTCTGCAGCTATTCCCAATAAAGAGACTATATCAAGAGTAATATTGTTAAAGACCGTAACATAGACAAGAAAACAGCAAATAGAAATGAATGCCAGGAAACATATTTATGTGAAGATCATATACCAGGAACTAACTTTGAGGATTTACTCTCAAAGAGCAGTAACTTATAGACAGATTGAACTGTAGTTACACGATTGTGCCCCTTTTATGTGGATTCGAGATATTTTCAAGTCGTGGTCGACCTTGCCGTCGTCCAGCTGTCGATACATTTTGGTTTTGTCTTTCCCATGCCTGTCCCGGTGGAGTTCAACGATACACTCACCCCCACATTCATGGATTTAAGCAAACTCAAGGATTTGAAACTCAACCCACAGGATGCGTCCGGCGGAAGACCTCGAATATATATGTCCAGTAAGACCCACAAGGTGGTTGTCTTGTTCCCTAACGGAGAGGTCGTTGAAGGTAAGTCTACATTCATGATCTACTTTTCCTGACCTTTCTCTTTTATCTACTTTTAACATAAAGAAAAATTGGACTTTAAAAAAAATTATTAAGAGTTAAATTGGAAGTGGGCACATCGATAAGGGAAGGGATGGGTCGCGCTCTTCTACGAGACGACAATCGATTAACTTCATCATCATGTGCCATACCGGTTGGCGTATGCGATCATGTCTTTCCATATATTCTATCCTTCGTGCATCGCATCAACTCTGTTGTTGACTGTTTCAATGCCATGACACCAAGCTATCTATAATTATTTTATAGTGTATTCTCTCTTTGTCGTCCGCGATCTCTCTTTCTTTTATTTTTCCAGTTGTAACCAAGTATTCCAACTTTCCTCTTCTCATGATGTGCCCTAAAGATTGTGATTGTTTGTTTCTGATGTTGCTTTTGAGCTTTTTGTGTTGGCCTGTTTGAGAATTTCCTCGTTGGTCTTTTTAGCTGTCCACGGGACTTTCAACATTTTTTATGAGAAATCCCATCTCTGTGGCCTCTAATCGATTTTTCACGTGTTTGTATATTGTCCATGATTCGCTTCCATAGGTCAGAATTGGCTCTATATAGTACCGATGAACTCTCTTTCTCACTTCCGTTGACATAGATTTGTCTATTAACTTGCTCGTAATTAATGGGGGGGGGGAGGGAGAGAAAATCAGTATACATTAAGTGAAAAAATATCAGAAAACGGATATAATAAAGAACAAAAGGAACAAATAGAGATATGACAAAGAGAAAATTAAACATTGAAACTTATTTTAAAAAAAAAGAAACAAATAATGTAAAGAGTCAGGCCATGTGACCATAATATTGACAGCCTTCAGCACATTATTTTTTTAGGTAATGTGGTTAGTATTATGCCCGTGCAGTTTTATTTTCCCTTGAAAAATAAGGTACGCATTTAAGTCTGCGTAAACCTTTCAAATACTTGTGCACAATTTTAACATCAGATGGGAGATGCGCGACAGAAAGGAAAAGCAGAATAGCTCAAGCCAAAATAGTATTTCAGAAAATGAAAGGTATCTTATGCAACAAATATATGTCAATAGAAGTGAGAAAGAGAGTTCAACGATGCTATATAGAACCAGTTCTGGCCTATGGAAGCAAATCATGGACAGTAGACAAACAAATGAAAAGACGATTAGAGGCCACAGAAATGGGATTTCTCTGAAGAATGTTGAAAGTTTCCTGGACAATTAAAAAGACCAATGAAGAAAAGGTAGCCAACATAAAAAGGGAGCTCCTAAAAACATCAGAAAGAAACAATCAACATTTTTCGGACATATCATGAGAAGAGAAAAGTTGGAATATTTGGTTTTATCTATCCATTGACTTTTCGAGCCGTAGCCGGCCCATAGGGCGTAGACCAAGATACTCCTTCTCTTATCTACATTTTTGTTCTAGCAGTTTTCAATTATTTTAAAGATATTTTATCAAATCTCGCCATTTGTCTTTGTTCTGTGCAAGCAGCTCTATCTCATTGAGGGAGCCGATTCCTGCTGCTTTTGCCTCTCTCAACAATGTTCTTCTCAGTGTCTCTCTGTGTCTTCCTCTTTTTCTCTTACCTGTTGTTTCCCACATGAGGGCTTGCTTTGCTATTCGGTTATATTCTCTTCTCATCACATGTCCAACATATGACCATCGTCTTTTCTTTATTACTGAAGATATTAGTGGTTGATTGGCGATTTCTCTAATTTCCTCGTTAATACTTGGCTACAACTGGCAAAATAAAAGAAAAAAAGAGATCGCGGCGACATAGAGAGAAAATGCTGGATAGCTTGGTGTCATGGCATGGAAAACAGTCAACAACAGAACTGATACGATGCACTGTAGTTAGAAGATTGTGGAAGGAGATCGCCTACGCCAACCGATAAGGCACAGGATGATGATGAAACCCGACAACCGTAAATTCGGATTGAACCCAACCTGTTGTCCTTAGTAGTCCAGTTCACTAACCACTGAGCTATCGCGGCTCAAAATTGGATGATTGTATTTTGTAAAGTGCAGTCACTTCAGAGATCAGAACTGATGTTCCCATTTTCTTCACAGCTGTTTGTTATTGATGCTTTAGGTGAGTTGACAAATCGTGTTTCTCAGGTAGAAAAAATACAGCTGCTGCTTTTATTGCAGACTCAATGTGATTTGATTAAACTGTGTTTTACAACTTTTGTTTGACAACTTTTGTGTTTAACAACTTTTGTGTTTTACACCATTTGTGTTTTACAACATTTGTGTTCACCAACTTTTGTGCTTAATAACTTTTGTGTTACCAACTTTCGTGTTTTACACCTTTTGTGTTTTACAAATTTGGTGTTTACCAACTTTTGTCTTTTACAACTTTTGTGTTTAATACCTTTTGTATTTTACAATTTTTGTGTTTTGAAATTTAAAATTCAATCCCCCAAAACGATCAGATTTGCAAAAAAAAAAAATGATTTTTTTTAAATGAGCAATAACCACTAAAACATTATTCCTTAATAAACATGTTTTACATTTTATGTGGGCGGTGTCGCAAATTGGAACCACCTCCGTAAAATATCACATTTAGAAATGAGTGGCATGTTCTAGGCTCAGAACATCGTCATCAATAGTTGAGGGAAAATGTTCAAGACTGTAACTAAATTGCAACTTTAATGATGACTTTCAACAACTGTGTCTTGATCTTGAACTGAAATTTGTGCTTTAAGTATTCAATTAATGATTAATGAAATTATTCTGACAATTCTACAAGTTTCTGTGAAAGTTGCAAGATTGATATCTAGTCATAAAAAGAAGATAACATAAGGGGAGGAAACATAAAAAATGGACAGGCTTCGACTTCGCACGGTACCAAAGAATGATTGAAGATAGAGAGAATTATAAAGCGTTGAATAGGTCATATCATATCATTGGTCATGGATTGGTTATGAAAGGCCCCGGTATCACTTCAAACGAATTAAAATCAATAATTACTCAACCGCCCGTGCCAGTGGAATCAACCGAACTACTAACTCATCTCCCAAACAAAGAAAGGTAACTGTAGTTCCCATCGTAGCAGTCTCTGCATGGGATTGCAACAGCCTTGTGAGTAATTTGATGAAAGCAAAGAAATGGATATGAATGCATCAAAATGTGTAGCTGCAGTAACGCTAATTTTAAGGAGAAATGGAAAAAAAATGTAGAAATAAAATAGAAAGAAACGGTATGGTTAAAACTTTACGTACATATAGGACGACACAAATTAGAACATCGTTTCGGCCCAATAAGCCTTCAGCAGGAACATACATACAACGCACAAACACAGATATTTATTTAAAACAAAAGATAATAAATAATAAAAATATAATAATAAAATTATATAAGTATATAAATAAATAATTTCAATTTTAAGAATTGAAAAAAATGTTTGGAAACGAAATAGGAAAACAACAGTATTGTTAAAGATTGTAAGGAGAAATGAAAAAAAAATTGAGATTTCACCTCCGAGGAAGTCCCTAAGAACTAGGAATTGAATTTAGCATGTTAATCCGTTTTTCCCTGGCAGCCGTGTGAACAGGGGTCCCTCGCCGCACAGGCAGATAACTCCAGCTTCAGACGTGCTCATATTGTTTCTGTCCATGAGTGATTGACGTTTCAATCGGGGACTCACAGCTGAGACCAGGGGTGATTGCCGCAGAGAGAAATCAGAAATAAAAATCCCAACAGCTGAGGCAGCTGGGATTTGAACTCATAACCTTCTCTGTCTCGAGGCCGGCGTCTTGCCTCGAGACCAACCAGTTCCCCATAACTATGTATTCAATGTTGGGACAAACTCAAACTAAACACACTGCACACATAAACCATATAAAGTCTGTTGTTGCTGGATCAATCGATAGAAGAAGAAAGCAAGAAACACAAAAAAACGACAACTACTGAAATTAAATGTGTCGGACACATTACAGGAAATAGCCAAGGGAGATACGATCAGGAATGGAGGGGGGAGAGATAAGAGGTAATTACCGCAATTGAATACCATAAAAATATATAAAATGGTTTGATCACGTGAGAGGACAGAATGATACAAATATAGTACAATGAGGCTTTCACAACGTTACGAGAACAAACCCAAGTAACAAAAGAAAAAAAAAGTAAAGTTGTCTCGCCAAGTGGCGTATAGGGAATATGGTGTTAGTGACCATAAATTTTCCAGACCTTCGGCACATGATTTTTGGGGTAATGTGGTCGGTATTACGCCCGTGCCGCTTTACTTTCCCAGAAAAAAAAAAATCCGGTACCCATTAAAGGCTTGGTGAACCGGCGGCCGTCGGTTAGGATCGAACCCTACCTCTTGTCCGTTGTAGTCCAGTTCACTAACCATTGAGCTATCGCGGCTCCCAGCAGCCCCAAGTGCCAACAAGGAAATGGATGGAATAATGGAATACAAATGATACTTGAGAATATAATTATTGAAATATGGACAGGAAAGTAATGCCCACACATTATAATACTCGACGCTGAAAGGTATATGAAGAAACACTGAACAAGAAGAAGGTAATTTAACATTCTTGATTTATTTTCTTTTTGTTTTTCGGTGTTAAATCGTTTTTCCCTTGCAGTCGTGAGCACATGTGTCCCTCGCCGCATAGGCAGATTACTCCGATTTCGGAGTCTATTACTTATATTTTTTTTTCCGTCGATGAGTTTATGACATTTCATGCCAGGATTCGCTGCTGAGACCAGGGGTGCTTGCCGCAGAGAGAAATCATCAATAAAATTCACAACTGGTGCAGCCGGGATTCGCTGCTGAGACCAGGGGTGGTTGCAGCAGAGAGAAATCATCAATAAAATTCACAACTGGTGCAGCCGGGATTTGCTGCTGAGACCAGTGGTGCTTGCCGCAGAGAGAAATCATCAATAAAATTCATAACTGGTGCAGCCGGGATTCGCTGCTGAGACCAGGGGTGGTTGCAGCAGAGAGAAATCATCAATAAAATTCACAACTGATGCAGCCGGGATTTGCTGCTGAGACCAGGGGTGCTTGCCGCAGAGAGAAATCATCAATAAAATTCACAACTGGTGCAGCCGGGATTCGCTGCTGAGGCCAGGGGTGTTTGCCGCAGAGAGAAATCATCAATAAAATTCACAACTGATGCAGCCGGGATTCGCTGCTGAGACCAGGGGTGGTTGCCGCAGAGAGAAATCATCAATAAAATTCACAACTGGTGCAGCCGGGATTTGCTGCTGAGACCAGGGGTGGTTGCCGCAGAGAGAAATCATCAATAAAATTCACAACTGGTGCAGCCGGGATTTGAACTCGCAACCTCTCGGTCTCGAAACCTACCAGCCCCCTCCCCCACTCCCCATATTGAAAACGTATATAACTTACAGTTATGTTTTTATTCTATTAATGCTGATCTGAAGTAATTATTATTAACATGAATTTTATTATTTCTATTTTAAAATGTGTTTAATGCAGCTGAAGACCTAACAAAATTAATTAAGATTAACGTTAACGTATGTTGATGATTACGTGATAGGAGATTTATATCATCAGCACAGTCTAAGTCATTAGGTATCATCATCATCATTGAGTGCCGTCTCCGCATCGAAGGTTGGCTACCATTGAGCGCCATTCCACTCTATCTCTTGCTTTGAATGTGCAGATTGTCATAGGTTGACTTGTCCATCTTTTGATGTTACTCGTCCATGTTAGTCTTGTCTGCCTCTGCCACCTTGTATTCCCATTGCAATATTACTTTTATTAGACTGATGTGTCTATTAACATGCCCCCAAAATTTCATTGTCGTTTCTTAATTGTGTTTAGTAGTTCTCTTTTAATTTTAGTTGTTTTGAAACTTCATCGTTTGTTTTATTTTTTTTCCATCTAATTCTACCTATTCTTCTATTAATCCACATTTCAAAGGTTTCAATTTTCTGTTCCATTTTCTTGTCTAATGTCCATGTTTCTGCACCATGCAGGAATATTGAGAAGATGTAACATTTTGCTATTCTTAGTTTTGCTATCCCTGGTGTTATTTCTTTAGATTTTAGTACATTATAGCTACCTCTTCAATATGTTGTGCTCCAGGTTCCTGGTTGTGATAGCACCATCTCTCCTGTGTTTAATTGTATTCTTTATGTTCTTAACCATCTTGTTTCTCACATTCCTAGAATATCTTTTTTGTAGATTGCCATTTCTGCAGCTACCTGTTCACCTTTTCCTTGTTCATTTAGAATACGTACATTCCAAGTGCTGTGAGGCGTTTGGCAATAACCAAATATAAATTGAAGAACTATCTCTTCTAGACGTACAATCTTACATATATATGGGCAGTAATATAGATACAGAAGGAGGGACATAGAATGGTACCAAAATAAGGATACAAAACCCAAGCAAGTGGTGCATTCATCGCACTAGGAAACATTGAAATCTAAATACAAAAATATTAATTTTCAATTCCAATGTTAAGTCAGTCCTTTTATATGGCTGTAAAACATGGAGAACAACAAAAATAGCAATCATGAAGATACAGACCTATATTAATGGATGCTTCACAGAATAAAAGGATGGAATTGGCAAGACAAAAACACTAACATAGAATTATGGAAAAGTAAGTACCAGTCAAATACCATAAGATAAAGAGATACAGCGAAGACAATGGTGCTGGACAGTACACACACTGCGGAAGCCAACAGAGAGTACTACACGATATGCCTGTTTTTGGAATCCCCCAAGGAAAAAGACAAAGAGAAAGACTAAAATATTCATGGAGAGGACAGTGGAAGCAGAGATGAAGATGATGGGGAAGAATTGGAATGATCTTAAAAGAATGGCAAAAAAAAGAACGCCTTCGAAAATGTTTGTTGAAAACCAATGCTCCACAGAGGGCTGAAGAGTAGAAGTAGAAGAAGAATGATAACATGTTGATGATCTATAATTTAAGCCAATAATCACATTTTGTTGAAAGTTTAATGATCACAAGTTATGTTATATGTGTAGTAATAATTGATAATTATTTATTTATGCTTAAAACTAATAATAAATTATTTATAAAAATTAAAACTAATCACAAAAAGGAAACAAAAATATAACATTACAATTGTTTATTGGAGCTGTACTGATAAACGACAGGATTAAAGAGCAATGTGTCGACGTTTGGAATCTGATTCAGTAACAATGACAGAAACAAATTGTTACTCTTGTCTAATTCACATAACTGTGTTCCCTAATGAAGACATCATAAGTCGAAACGTTTGTTTGTATTCAAAGTATTTATGTTCTTCAGAGAAACAGTTGCCCTGCATAACTTGTATGTTTGTATGTTATCGTGTGTGTGTGAGTGTGGTATCGTGTGTGTGTGTATGTTATCGTGTGTGTGTGTTCCGTATGTGTATGTGTGTGTTATAGCGTGTGTATGTTATCGGGTATGTGTGTGTTATTGTGTGTATGTTTGTGTTATTGTGTGTATGTTTGTGCTATTGTGTGTATGTTTGTGTTATTGTGTGTATGTTTGTGTTATTTTGTGTATGTGTGTGTTATTGTGTGTCTGTGAGTGTTATCGTGTGTGTGTTTCCTATCGCGTGTCTGTATGTGTGTGCTATCGTGTGTGTATTGCCGTATGTGTGTATGTGCGTGTTATAGTGTGTGTATGCGCGTGTTATAGTATGTGTATGCGTGTGTTATCACGTGTGTGTGTGCATGTTATCGTATGTATATGTGTCTTTATCGTGCAGGTGTGTGTTTTATCGTGTGTGTGTGTTTTTATCGTGTGTATGTATGTTATCGTGCATGTGTGTGTGTGAGAGAGATTGTGTTTGAGTGTGTTTTGATAGTGTGTGTGTGTATGTGTGTGTGCGTGCGTGCGAGCGAGCGAGTGAGTTAGTGAGTGAGTGAGTGAGTGAGTGAGTGAGTGAGTGAGTGAGTGAGTGAGTGAGTGAGTGAGTGAGTGAGTGAGTGAGTGAGTGAGTGAGTGAGTGAGTGAGTGAGTGAGTGACCAGAAGCGCTAGAATCGAAAATGAAAATGATAATTTTAAGAGAAAGAATAGGCACTGAAACAATTTCCGAACCACACACAAAGAAAACAAACGAAATGGTTTTCTCATCTGCAAAGGAATCCAAAAGACTCTAGACCCTACAAAACATATACTTAAGAGACAGAAGTAGCACTCGCAGAAGACCTACAGTAAGATGGACTGACACCATCTGAGAATTGTTACAACATGAACAGACAACGGTAGAGTCTGAGAGAAAGGCAAAAACGTGAAACGCCATATCTTCCTCAAAAGTGAGATTTTTTTCTTTCTGTTGTTTTTCTTTCTGCTTTTTTCTCTTTCACTATCTTTTTCAAGTATCAATTTTAAAATTCGTGTAATGTTTGGAGGAGTGGCTCGTTTTGCTGTCAAATTTGATGTGCGTGGAAACTGATCTTAGAGGTAGAAGAGGGGAAAGATGATAAGAAGATGATGATGGAGAAGAAGAAGAGGATGAGAGGTAGATGAAAAAGAAGAAGGAGAAGATGAAGAAGAAAAGAAACAAAAGAAGAAGAAAGCGGAAAAAGAAGTAGAAGAAGAAGTAGAAGAAGTAGAAGAGGAAGAGAAATGGGAGGAAGGTGAAAAAGAAGAAGGACGAGGAGAAGAAGTATTAGAAAGAGAAGAAGAGAAAGAAGAAGAAATTAGGAGAAGGAATTATTTATAATATATCTTTACACATATATTCATTGTAATAAAATGAATGTTCTAGCGTATAAAAGTATTACTCCTGCGCAAGACAAAGTAAAATGGATATCAGTGCATAATTATGGGCTAAAAATAGATTTTGAAGAAAAAGGGTTATATCTAAAAACTGAAAGATTGCACATTTCAGTAAATTGAGGGATTTCAATATGGGTTATTTATGGAAAATAAGTCCCGAAGGGAAATATTTTGCAAATGTTGGGGGGAAAGAAATAACCTGTCGTGATTTCAGCGATTCACGGTCGTGACAACGTGACCTGGAGGAGTTTCATTTCGTGGATGATTTCATTGGTTGAATCTGTTACTGACAAGATCACGTGATCGGGTGTAGGTCACGTAGTGGCGTCCGGGTCAGATTACCACTGTTTATTTTGTTTAGTTTTTGTTTACAAAATGTTTGTGTTCCTCTCTCTCTCTCTCTCTTTCTCTCTCTCTCTCTCTTTCTCTCTCTCTTTCTCTCTCTCTGTAGGTGAATTTTGGGGAAGGGAGGTTGCGGGAGGGAGGTTGGGGGAGGGGGGTTGTCCAAGAGTGATAAAAACATAACAATGAGTGAGTGAGAGGTGCATTGAGTGAGGAAGATATATGCAGAAATATAAATCAAGATTTAAACACTTATGGGAGTATATATATATATATATATAGATAAGAAGGGTACTAGAGAGAGAAAGAGAGTGAGAGAGAAGGAGTGAGAAATAAGACAAAAAGAAGGATTCATCACACTAAGCCGTGTAGACTAGCCACTAAGATGTGCCATTTCACTCTGTCTTTTGCCTTCATGGTTCACGTTCTTATTGTTGTCACTTGACCTTTGTCTTTCTCTGCCTCCCTTACCATGTATTTTCCCTTACAAGTAAGAAAAGAGCTCCGTCACGCCAAGTGGCGTATAGGGAATATGGTGTTAGTGACCATCAATTTTACAGACCTTCGGGACATGATTTTTGGGGTAATGTGGTCGGTATTACGCCCGTGCCGCTTTACTTTTCCAGAAAAAAAAAATCACGTACACATTTAAGGCTGGGTGAACCTGGAAACCGTCGATCAGGATCGAACTCGACCTCTTGTCATTTGCCTCCCGGTTCACTAACCACTGAACTACTCTAATTGTGCATGCTACTTTATATGTCGATACATTTATTTGTCTTTTTCAAATTATATGAAACAATTCTTTCTTCATTTTCAGCTTTTTCTAAACTTCGTTATTTGTTTTCTTCCATGGCCATCTGATTCTTTCAATTTTTATATAAATCCACATTTATGGGGTTTCAATTTTCCTTTCTGTAATTAATTCTATAGATCGAGTCGGTGCTTTAATATATCATGATCAACATTTGCTCCAAGAGGGAAGGAGAGAGAGAGAGAGAGAGAGAGAGAGAGAGAGAGAGAGAGAGAGAGGGAAAGATGACATACAGGAAAAAATATTTATAATCGCCAGCGGAAAAGAACAATGTACAAGCACATAAGTATAAGGGAATAGGTTCAAGAATATAAGTACAGGGAAATGTGTACAAGAATATAAGTACAGGGAAATGTGTACAAGAATATAAGTACAGGGAAATAGGTACAAGAATATAAGTACAGGGAAATAGGTACAAGAATATAAGTACAAGACTATAAATGTGAGAATACAAAATATAAATACAAAAATACAAATACAAGAATACAAATACAAGAATTGACGTACAATAATGCATGTAAAGAAAATAAGTACATGAATAAAAGTACAATACTTTAAATATAAAAATATAAAAAATGTAAATACAAGAATACAAATACAAGAATACACGTACAACAATATCCGTTCAAGGATACAAGTACAGGAAATCCCGTACAAGAATGCACTTACAAGAATACAAGTACAGGAAATCCCGTACAAGAATGCACTTACAAGGATACAAGTACAGGAAATCCCGTACAAGAATGCACTTACAAGGATACAAGTACAGGAAATCCCGTACAAGAATGCACTTACAAGAATACAAGTACAAATAATGCAAATGCAAGAGCGCAGATGCAGGAATACAAGTACCACAATACTAAAGGCAATAAGTGCAAACATTAATTATATAATATATTAAATAATATGTTCTTGGTCGCTAGTTGAGATGCAGAGAAAACATCAACTAAACATTAAATGGGTTTTTAGCAGCATTACATGTACAAAGACAAACTGCGTGACTTCGACAATAGCAGGACTCACAACAAGTACAAAATAGCATATATCTATATGTCTGTCTGTCTGTCTGTTTATCTATCCATCTATCTATCTATCTATCTATCTATCTATCTATCTATCTATCTATCTATCTATCTATCTATCTATCTATCTATCTATCTATCTATCTATCTATCTATCTATCTATCTATCTATCTATCTATCTATCTATCTATCTGTCTATCTGTCTATCTGTCTGTCTGTCTGTCTGTCTGTCTGTCTGTCTGTCTGTCTGTCTGTCTGTCTGTCTGTCTGTTTATCTATCCATCCATCTATCTATCTATCTATCTATCTATCTATCTATCTATCTATCTATCTATCTATCTATCTATCTATCTATCTATCTATCTATCTATCTATCTATCTATCTATCTATCTATCTATCTATCTATCTATCTATCTATCTATCTGTCTGTCTGTCTGTCTGTCTGTCTGTCTGTCTGTCTGTCTGTCTGTCTGTCTGTCTGTCTGTCTGTCTGTCTGTCTGTCTGTCTGTCTGTCTGTCTGTCTGTCTGTCTGTCTGTCTGTCTGTCTGTCTGTCTGTCTGTCTGTCTGTCTGTCTGTCTGTCTGTCTGTCTGTCTGTCTATCTAACTGTCTGTATGTCTGTATGTCTGTCTATCTGTCTGTCTCTCTGTCTGTCTGTCTGTTTGTCTATTTGTCTGTCTGTCTCTCTGTCTGTAGGTATGTCTGTGTGTCTCTATCCGTCCGTCCGTCTTTTATACGTCTGAACTGAAGTAGTGTCTATACTTGCAATATTGTTTCCTGTACACATTTTAATAGATATCTATACAAAGACAACAACAACAACAACAAAACAAGAAAAAGAGTTCTTAGATGTTATGTAGAACCAGTCTTAACATATGGATGTGAATCATGGAAAATATGACAACAAACAAGAAAACCACTGGAGTCTGTAGAAATGTGGTTTTACAGAAGAATGTTGAGAATACCATGGAAGTTTAAAAAAATTGTAATGAAAACGTTCTGAGAGAGGTCAAAGCAAAAAGTGAGCTAATTTTCAATATTAGGAAGAAACAATCATCATTTTTTGGCCATGTAATGAGAAGAGAACAACTGGAATATATTGTAATAACTGGAAAATTGAGGGACGAAGAGATAGAGGGAAGTAAAGAGAAAAATACCAGACAGCTTAAGAGAATGGCTTGGCAGAATGTCAACAACAGAAACGATAAATAATTGTCGAGATCAAAAGTTGTGGAGAGACATGATCACCTACGCCAGCAGGCCCAGCACTTGATGATGATACAAAGACAAACTGGAAACGTCACTACTGATTTCAAATCACAAATCACATATCACAAATCACAAATCACATAATGGCCTTTTGAGATTTCAGACGAATATTTGCCGTTCGGGTGTTAGCTTAATTTAATACAATTTTTTTTTTTTTACATGAATATTCTCACCACAACTCAAGTACAGAATTGCGTTAGAAGGAAAAAAAAATACTATCTATTCGACCTATATTACAATTTCTGGTGTATGTCGGTTGCACACGATAAAACCAGAGGGATAAAGGCCGCTTGGTCAAGCAGTCGCCACGACGTGTGAGACTCAGGATTTTTATTTCACCCCCGATAGAAAAAATCATTTCTGTCTACCGCGGGTTTTAAACACCGTACGTCTGCATTTTCAACCAGTGAAACAGTGGTTTTAACCGCGTGGCCACGCGCACTCCTACGAAGAAAATGATGGATATACACTCATCCCTGACTACTTCGCGGTTCATTTATCACGGCCTCAGTACATCGCGGATTGTTCACAAATTCAAAATTGGGGAATAATTAAAAAAAAAAAAACCATTATTTTATGTATGTTATTTATACTATTAATATTTTATTTACATGTTTGAAACTATTCTTTAATGTTCTAATGATAACATATGCACTTATATGGTTTCATATACACTTATTGATATTATACATACACACAAAATGTACGTATGTTAAAAATGAGAGGGTGACACTACTCCGCGGTTTTTCACTTATCACGGCCGGTTCTGGTCCCTAATAACCGCGATAACTGAGTGATTACTGTATATTCATATGGGAGCATCAGTACATTTTAACAATTTACTTGTCAGTATTACACCAGGTCGCCCTAATTTCCCATCTAAAGTTTCCGGAACGAACTCATTTCCGACCTACAAACCGATCGTTCGAGGAATCGAGTAGCTAACCTTTAATCTAACGCTTGCTCCTGAACCGTGTCAGTTAGGTACATATTTTCAGCCGTTTTGAAAGAGGAGTTTTAAACTCTTACACACAAGCACGTCACGTACAGAACACGAGGCCCGCTCACTGATCCCTCGGGGCTTACTTCGTCTAAAATAAGCGGTAATTAGCAGCAAGCTAATTTATCAGTGAGGCCAGGTGCAGACATTAAGAATGTTTGTTTTTGCTGTAAGCGCCTTTGAAAGTTTGGACGAGGAAGATGGAGAATAATCATCATGTTCCATGCCGACTAATGTAAAGTAGTTTACATCACTATAGTTACACCGATTGTCGTTTTTAGTTATATATATTTTTTTCCTTTAAGTTGGATCGTTAAATTGGTATAAATGCGTTGAGTTGTGAATTAAAACATCATTCTGCGATCATTTTGGTCGCTCTTTTTCCCGGACATATCCGAGTTCAGCATTGCAGTTTTGGAATCCGGGTTGCCTCTCCTCCTGGCCAGTCTGGTTAGTTCGTTAGTTGGGTAGCCTGTTTCCAGGAACAAGCGGAGTGTAACGAAGGGTCTCGATCATTTTTAGGTTGTTGATCCGTCACATAAATAACAAACTATGCCTCGCCAGATTGCTGTCATACCAACTACTGCTGTCCTTCTTAAGATCAGATATGGCGCAAACGATTCGTTCTTTCATCGACTTTATGTGGGTATGAGAGGTAGTCTCTGAGAAGGAAAGGTACCGAAGATGGGAAAATGGCCATCCCAACTCATGAAGCTTAGGCTTAGTACAATGATGTCACAAATACTACATTACTCAGCGGTCATTGCTATGAGACTCATCTTGATATCTTTTTCTTGGTCTTCCTTGCTCGTAGAGCTTGTTGATCATCATCATCATCATCATCATCATCATCATCATCATCATCATCATCATCAAGTACCGGGCCTGCTGGCATAGGTGGTCATGTCTCTCCAGAAATTTCGATCTTGACAGTTATTTATCATTTCTGTTGTTGACCTTCTGCTGCGCCATTCTCTCAAGCTGTCTTGTATTTTTTTCTCTTTGCTTCCCTTCTATATCTTCGTCCCTCAATTTTCTCAGTTGTTACAATATATTCCAGTTGTTCTCTTCTCAGTACATGGCAAAAAATGATGAATACTTCTTCCTAATATTGGAAATTAGCTCTCTTTTTGCTTTGACCTCTTTCAGAACACTTTCATTAATCTTCTTAGCTGTCCATGGTATTCTCAACATTCTTCTGTAAAACCACATTTCTATAGCCTCCAGTTCTCAAGTTCGCTTGTAGATAGTTGTATGAATTATGCTGATCCATTTCTGTCTTAGATTGTAAAAAAAAAATGTAGTGTCTCTTTCTGTCTGTTTTTATTTATAGCCCAATTGGGATGGTGTCCTATCTTCTTTCTCCTAGATTCTACTGTTGTCTCTTCATCCGATCTCTCCTTGGGCCTGCACGTTTGAGTGACACAATTTTTGATTGTCAGTGAAGAATCTAACACGGTCTAGCACATATACAATATCTCATTTTCTCTCTCCCGCTCTCTCCGTCCCTATCTCGCTCCCTCCATCTCTCTCTCCTCCCCTCCCACTCACTCTCTCATCCTTCATCGCTCTCTTTCCCTCCCTCTCTCTCCTGCCCTTTTTCTCTGCCTTCTGTCCATCTCTCTCTCTCCCCATCTCTCTCCCTCCCCTCTCTACCTCTCTTTCTCTCTCCCTCCCTATATCACTCCCTCACTCTCTCCCCAATCTCACTTCCCTTTCTCTCTCCCTCACCCATCTCTCTCCCTCCCCCATCTCTCTCCCCCTCCCCAACTCACTCCCCCACTTTCTCTTCCACCGTCCCTCTCTCTCCCGCCCTCCTCTCTCTCCCTCCCTCCTCTCTCTCTATCTCCCTCCCACTCTCTGTTCACTTCCTCCTTTACCCCTTCGAACGTCCAGAGAGATATAAAGTTTTAGTTCCCGCCCTCCTGGTAGTTTCAGTCATTAACTACTCATATTTGTTCTAGTTCACTGTATGTTAAGCATATGATAGAAGAACATATAATCTTCACAAAACTCCTAATGAAATCTACTGTCCATACACAACCGTACCGTAAATCTAATGTTATGTGCACACCGTGAGCTGTGTTTTTTTTATCGGATCTTGTTCCGATAATTCAACTGCTTTCGATGAATGATGATATCGTATACTGAATAACAGCTGTTTTTCTTTGTTTTGATCCTTCAATGAGATGAGTTTTAATTCGTATGATTCCATTGGCACGGGCGGTTGAGCAATTATGGATTATCATTCGTTTGCAGTGATACCGGGGCCTTCGACTAACCATAACCATAACACAATCGTACATTTCTGTAACAGCCTCAATCTAGAACTTTGAGTGATGTCCCTTTCTTTATAATTAAAGTTTTAAATAGGTTGTAAATTCTACTCATTAATTCCTAATGCAAAAAAAAAGTGTCGGCTCGGCATAAAAAGTACTGGCTCCTAGAGCTCAAAGCTCAGTGGTTAGCGGATTGGATGACTAATAACAAGAGGCTAGGTTCAATCCTAATCGACGGTTTCCGCATTTACTCAGTCTTAAAAAAGATATCGACTTTTCGGGAGGAAGTAATACGGAACTGGCGTAATACTGACTCAAACAAATAGTGTGCCGTAGGTCTGATTAAGATATTAGGTTAAATACAAAAATAACAATTTCCAACTCCAATGTTAAGTCAGTCCTATTATACGGCTGTGAAACATGGAGAACAACAAAATTGACAATCATGAAGTTACAGACTTTCATTAATGGATGCTTACGCAGAATAAAAGGATGGAAATGGCAGGACAAATTCACTAACATAGAATTATGGAAATGTACCAGTCAAATACCAGTGGATAAAGAGATACAGCGAAGACGATGGCGCTTGATATGACACACACTGCCGAAGCCAACTTAGAGTATTACACAACAGGCCCTTTTTTGGAATCCCCAGGGGAAAAGACAAAGAGGAAGACCAAGAAATTCTTGGATAAGACAGACGGAAGCAGATATGAAGATGATGGGGAAGACATGGAATGATCTTACAAGAATGGCAAGAAACAGAACGACTTGGAAAGTGTTTATTGAAGACCTATGCTCCACAGGGAGCTGAAAGGAAGAGGAAGAAGAGGAGAGGTCTGTTTAAAAGATGATGACTTAAATTATTTACTTCTGCGGCAGAACACGAACTGTCACGTTACTACTGAAGAGAAACATTTGATAAAAAAAGTCAGAAATGTATCTAAGTATCTTGCTACTAAGATCTTTAGTTTCATTGAGTCGACTGATCATCCTTATTGCACGATGGGCATCTCCATAACGCTCAGATACCCTTCTCAATATTGTCGTCAGTATAAACCACGGCTGCGTTATAATAGTAAAAGCACTAAAGATGGCTTCAGTCTAAATCAAGAAGAGCGTAACATCAGCGAAAACATCTCCAACCTTATTAGTTGCTTCTCTCGATATGCGTGGCAGGTAACAGTTGTTCGGTTCTTTCATCACTCGCCGTGGTCGGGCGCCAGTAACAACACGGGGCATAGCAGGTGAAATTGATGCTATCCTTGTCTACATTCAACGTGGTCAGAATCCAATAACAGCACAAACGTGACAGATGTAAGTGACTCTATCCTCGTATCTCCTCGCCATGATCGGGTCCCAGGAACAACACGAACGTGACAGATGTAAGTGACTCTATCCTCGTATCCCCTCACCGTGGCCAGCCCCCAGGAATAACACGAACGTGGCAGATGTAACTGACTCTATCCTTGTTTCCCCTCACCACGGTCGGGACCCCTATAGCCATACGTGCGAACATTACCATTCATACCTTACATTTTCCCCTAAACGACTACCCTCACCTTTGGGTCTCTCATAAATGCAGCAAGATCCAATCTTCTAACATGAAAACTACAAACTGAAGATTTATATGGTAATGGTTAGTCGAATGCCCCGGTATCACTGCAAACAAATTAAAATCCATAATTGCTTAACCGCCTGTGCCAGTGGAATCATCCGAATGTATATCTTATCTCTCAAACAAATAAAGGTAGCTGCAGTCGCCATCATAGCAGTCTCAGCACATGCATAAAGACATAATGCGAAACAGCACAGAAAGTGTACACAGCCATCTGTTTCCTGTCATATGATATCATCATTTATCGTAAGCAATCGGAATATCGAAACATGATCAAAACGGATGAAACACACAGCTCACAGTGTGCACAGAGCACTTAACTCAGTAGCTCCGGTAGGAAGCCGGACTTGGAATATGAGGAAACTGCAA
This sequence comes from Megaustenia siamemsis, assembly GCA_032433765.1. Lineage (NCBI taxonomy): Eukaryota > Metazoa > Mollusca > Gastropoda > Stylommatophora > Ariophantidae > Megaustenia > Megaustenia siamemsis. The sequence goes on along the minus strand of JAVIAB010000145.1, from coordinate 36,348,218 downwards.
CAAGATACACAGCCGTTAACGGTTCCTGCCGCCTATCCACCATACTGACCGGAAGTTCTCCTCTCTAAATATGGAATAAATAAATTTGGAAATAATGTACATGTAAATATATAATAAATATAAATATATAAATAAAAAAATAAATAGTTGTGAATATATACAAATAATGTAAAATGTAAATGTGAAAGATTCACATATTGTTTCATTATAGAAAGTCTTGTTTGTTTCCTTTGTTATTTCCAAATAACCACAATAATCTCTGAATGTGAAACGCTCCTTTATTTCTTTCCTTTTCTCGTGAGCTTTCCCTAAACAGAGATTATATCTCAAATCTCTGCCAAACTCATGAGAGGTCAAGGGCGATTTGTCATGATCCAGGGTTTGCACAATCGCCATTAAACGAGTGGAAGAGCGAGGGCAAATATTTCGTATATTACTCGAGAGAAGCCCGGAAATTTTTTTTACAGTCGGTGATTTAAGAATCGTTTAGCAGAATGAGATAAAAAATATTACCTGATGATTACGAATATGCATATCTAAAAGGGCTTAATGTGAAGACGTGTGAGTTTTGATTTGGCTCAATACTTTTTTCTCAATTACAGAGAATGAATGGGGTGGATTGTGTTGTATGATGATTGTATGAGCATGATATATGTTGTATGGGGATAGACAAGTTTTGTTTTGATTTTTTTCTAAATCCTCCTCTGTGTTACAGCGCTGAGGAAAAAAAAAATGTGTTCTTAATCATGATTAGGGAACCTCGGTTGCCGAGTGGTCAGTTCGCTCCCTTATTGTTCAGAAGATTCGGAGTTCAATTCCCAAGAGTGGCAATTTTTTTTCGACCGACAAGGCTACTGGTTCATCCAGCCACTAAAAAATTGGCACTAACGATCTTTCTGGGAAGTGAAGACGGCCTGGCGTGATACTGACCATATCATCTAAAATACACGGTGCAATGGAAAAAGATGGGAATTTCAATGCCATGAAAAATGTACTAATATCAAAACAAATAACACCAGGACTAAAACCAAGAAATGTACAATGCTATATCACCACAATATTCCTGTATTGTGCAGAAACATGGACATTAGACATTTCCTCGTGTTCTGCTGGAAAGATATTCCAATCTGTTTTCAACTTGTTGTGTGTTACTTGCTCTATTATGCTCAGCTGAACGTAGAATTTGACTGTAAACCTGTTGTTTTGTATTCACTTTCTTCGTGTATTTGCTCCCAAACAAAACCGTGAACTTTCTCAAAGTTGTCTGCTTGTGCTGATAACTTTAAAATGACAACTAATTATCCTATTATCCATTTTTCACTGTCCTCGTCTTTATTTCATTCCGCGTTCTCTTCATTCTGTGTTCTCTTCATTCCGCGTTCTCTTCATTCCGTGTTCTCTTCATTCCGTGTTCTCTTCATTCCGCGTTCTCTTCATTTCGTGTTCTCTTCATTCCGCGTTCTCTTTATTCCATGTTCTCTTCATTCCGTGTTCTTTTCATTCCATGTTCTCTTCATTTCGCGTTCTCTTCATTCCGCGTTCTCTTCATTCCATATTCTCTTCATTCCGTGTTCTCTTCATTCCGTGTTCTTTTCATTCCATGTTCTCTTCATTTCGTGTTCTCTTCATTCCGCGTTCTCTTCATTCCATGTTCTCTTCATTCCGTGTTCTCTTCATTGCAAGTCATAAATGCATTCCTCCTGTCATCTGGTGACAAGGATCGGTCACAAGGGGAGTGCGGTGCGGCTGGGATTTTGACGTGTGTTCCAACGACAGATTGATGGCGAAAGGTGTACGCGCCTACATGATACTACCTCCAGCACGTGTATGGAGATTGATGCTGCGACATAAGCTTTCACATTAGGAGTTAAGAGACCAACAACACATGCGGTCACATTGACTGACCCACAAAGCGAGTATCGCCAGATTGACAACAATATGCTTGACAGAGAGTGGGTGCACCTGCTTGATGTGCCTCATGTTAACAGTCCAACTCCTATGTATTGCCTGGGGCAGGCGGTAGTTCGTGGCAATGAAATGACAAACATGTTGTCAGGTCTACCATTGCGCAAGGGGGAGCTTAAGCGCCTTCGACCTGCGGTCGCAATAGCAGGGTCGGCGCACCATCTGCTGGCCAAGACCTAGCAGATCTACCTCCTCGTGGTCTCCCCTGGTAACAGTCTGCGTCAAAACAGGCTGGCTAACAGAAGCTATCGACGTGTTCCCTGTAGTTGTGGCTGTTACTGATTGAGGACCCAGTATTGCAGTACCTCTGGGCTGGACTAGTAGTTTCCCAGCGTAGCCTGGGACAGACTACCTCCAACCTCCAGTAAGAGCCGGGAATGTCAAGAAAGCCATTACGACCCGCCACATCTTATGAGTCAAAGGGCAAACAAGCTCGTATCAACTCGTGGTAATCCGTCAACAACAACAACAACAACCATTGCGCAAGGGATATTAAGAATGGACATAAATGACATCGTGATGGCCTTTTGAGACCACCTATCCCATTAAGGTGATAAAGAAGATGAGGATAACCCACGTGTCCAAGAAATGGTGAAAGATGGCCACTAAGAAAAGCGGAAGTAGGAAAATCATTCTCAGCAAAAATAGACAGAAACACGTCCTATCAAAGCAGAACAGGAATAATGATTATGAGTAGTTGTAGGTGGACGTTAGAAGGCACAACAGCCTACTAAAAGTAACATTGGAAGGGAAAATACAAGGTAAAAGAGGCAGAGGCAGACCAAGACTAACATGGACGAGTAACATCAAAAGATGGACAAGTCAATCTATGACAGCCTGCACCATCAAAGCAAGAAACAGAGTAGAATGGCGATCCATGGTAGCCGACCTTCGTTGCGGAGAAGGCACTCGATGATGATGATGATGTTGATGATGGTGATGATGAACACTTTAATTGTTCCTGGAACGGGGTCACGGTGCGGATATAGGAATGCACAGACTGCAGTTAAAAAAAAAAATTAAAGCACCCCCGTCACGCCAAGTAACGTATAGGGAATATGGTGTTAGTGACCATAAATTTTACAGACCTTCAGCACATGATTTTTGGGGTAATGTGGTCGGTATTACGCCCGTGCCGCTTTACTTTCCCAGAAAATGAATCAGGTACCTATTAAAGGCTGGGTCTGGGTGAACCGAAAACCGCCGGTTGGGATCGAACCTTACCTCTTATCCTTTGTAGTCCAGTTTACTAACCACTGAGCTATCGCGACTCCCACAGACTGCAGTACCGCCAGTTTAAGCTAACGACTAAAAAACCTGCCATATGTTTCTAAATAGATGTTCTATCTATTGCTTGCCTTGTTGACACCTTCATATTATTGTCTCTTTGTTATGTGTCATGATCGTAGCACTTTTTCGCCATCTTACACCTTCTGCTGTATATTTGAACACAATTAAGCATGCACCACGACGATAGGCCATCAGTGCGACCATCATCGGGGACCAGAATACCCGCGCTAGCCTCTTCCTTTCCTGAACGGGAGCGGAAGACAGCCGTCGACCTCCATGTTACAGGGCCATATCGCACACACGAAATCAAGCCTGATTATGTCCCGAGACGAACTCTGGTCTTGAGGACAACTACACATCTAGTGGCAGACACGTGTTCCCGGGAAAGTTCACGCAGAAAAATATCGAGCCTCTAATTGTTGAACATATCTGGAACATTTGTCCTGTAGAGTGAACGAACGACCGATATTATGGAACCGGAATTTCTCTTAAATTACTGCTGCAAATGGGAAATCGGGTAATTAAAATAACAAAAATGCATCCTTCATATACATCTTCTTCTTCATCTTCTTCTTTCCTTCCTCAGCTACCTTTCAGCGTCGAGGGGAGATATAATTTGCGGTCTATTGCTCTTATGTTCGCCTCTGCTGCTATGTTTCCTAGTGTTTCTATTATTCTATCGATCCATCTTTTTTCGTGCTCGACCCTTGGGTCTGGTATATATATATATATAAATCATTGACATAGCTGATCAAGACCCAGTTCCGCCTCCCAGTTGTGCTCCTTGAAACAGATTACCCACTCTGGCCAAGCGAGTAGGGATTGGAAAAGGAGAGCAACATGGTACTCAAAAACGCCATGCTGATATCGGATATGCGTAGCCGAAAAACGCAACTAAACCACAAAACAACGCATTAACACCCACTTAAAGGATTTCTACCGCTAGTTGCAAGAACTACTCTTCATTCTTCCTGTAACCATCGAGTGAAAGCCCGATAGAAGGATTTCACAGTACGTGACCTGTCCATCTCACTTCCGTTATCAATATGCCCATTGTTCTTCGCTGCATCTCTTATGGGCACTTTAAATTTATTTGACAAAAATATTACTAGAATGTACCTCAGAATGGGAGAGAAATAAAAAAAACAGAGCTCAGGAGAAATAATTAATCACCCGCATGAAGGATAACAGAGAAATGAAATAGTATTCCCCTCCTCCAGGTGGGGCACATAATGATGATGTCTCTCGTCGAAAGCGTTTATCTTTACACTGGAAAGGAAAGGTAACTCGTACATGCACGTTTACGCGAATTGCGTTATCAAAGGTATAAAGTATGCTGGCGTTAAGTCGTAAATAGACTCTCTGTGACGTCTTTGGACCTTCAAGTTGAAAATAAATATAAAGAAAAATTTTAGATAGCATCCATGTATTTATTTTGGGAAATATAGCTATTTAAAATGTCTGATTCATATCGTCTCTCGTGTTTTTAAACTCTCGTTTTGTGCTCGTTGAAAATGTGGAAATTATTTCGTTGGTTTTTAACATCAAAAAGCATAAATAATTTCGCGAAAATGTTTCTATGTTTCTTATTTATTATTATTTTTTTTTTGGTCTTTCACTTCTGCTGCTGATAATTTTGATAAATTATTGCTAAAAATATCAACTTATATTCGCAATAAAATATACCAAATGTCATTGAAAAAGCCCAAATATTATTTTTCCCCTTGGTCACCGATCAGCGCAGCACACCTATAGTCAGGATTTTGGGGGTAACGTGGTCGGTATTACGCCAGTGCCGCTTTACTTTCCCAGAAAATAAATCCGGTACCCACTTAAGGCTGGGTGAACCCGGAAGCCGTCGGTCAGGATCGAACCCGATCTCTTGTCCTTTGTAGTCCAGTTCACTAACCACTGAGCTATCGCGGCTCATGTAAGGGTTTAGCAAAGGTTTTTCGCCTCGCTTAGTTGATGTTCATTATTCACAGAGTGCTTTGGTTTGGCCCACACGCGTCTAATCTTTGATTCAACTGCCTACTGCCAGATGTCTGCCCTCTAATTATTTTCTTTCTGTTCAGGTTGTTCAGAAATTATGAAAACGGACATTCCTGTTGTCCGTGGAGCGAAGGCACTCATAGTACAACAATTCAAATTTTAGCCTTACCAGTGATTCATATTACAGTTCGACTGCTTTCACTTTCAGTGCGGCCGCGCCTTATTTGTTTTGCCGTGTGCTGTGGCTGTCATGATGAGGATTGCAGCTACCTTTCTTTGTTTGGATCCTTCATTGAGATGAGATGTTAATTCGGATGATTTCACTGGCATGTGCGGTTAAGCAATTATGGATTTAATTCGTTTGTAGTGATACCGGGGCCTTCGACTTACTTCAACTAGAACAACATGTTACAGTTTCATCTCTACATGCGAACATCGGTAGTTTGTTCTCGAAACAGCATATTCCACGCTCACCCGAATGGATCAAAAGTAGACCTGTTTTCATGAGAAGACTATAGACAAGTTTTCTTAAATCCCTGTTCATTGACATATTTTTCTACTTCTCTTCAGTCTAGATCAATGTTCTTAGAGTTTACCATCACATCTGCGTTCCTGTATTTCTTTTCCTTTTTGGTTCCCTGACAGTGAGTGTCTTTCTATGCTGCCATCAGGTTTTCTTAGTGTATGTCCAGCTTATCTCCATTTTCTATTCATAATTTATTACTTGATTGGTCTTTTCTCTGTTCTGAAGAATAATGTTCATAACATCTAATGCAACAAGTTTATGTTAATAGAAGTGAGAAAGAGAGATCATCGGTGCTATATGGAGCCAAGTATAACCTATGTGAGAGAATCATGGACAGTAGACAAACAAATGAAAAGACGATTAGAGGCTACAGAGATGGGATTTCTCAGAAGTGTTGAAAGTTCCCTGAACAGATAAAAAGATCAATGAGAAAGTTCTCAAAGAGGGCTAACCAAAGAGAAAGCTCCTAAGAAACATCAGAAAGAATCAGTCAAAATTTTTCGGGCACATCATGAGAAGAGGAAAGTTGGAAAACTTGGTTACAACTGGCAAAATAGAAGTAAAGAGAAATCGCGGACGTCAAAGAGAAAAATTACTAGATAGCTTGGTGTCATTGTATGGAAAACGATCAACAACAGAATTGATACGATGCACTCTAGATAGAAGATTGTGGAGAGACATGATGGCCAACGCCAGCTGGCATGGCACATGACGATGGTAATCTTATTTTCATGATTCCCCAATTGTCTCGATGCGTCCATGTCCGTAAGTCATGAAAAGTAAGAAACGAGGAAGGGTTCATGTGGTGTCCAAGTTGAACTACCGTCACGGTGTCCATGAGGGTCTCTCAAACTCAAAACTGATATTTTGCCTGTGCGGCGAGGGACCCCTGTGCACACGGCTGCAAGGGAAAAATGGATTAACACGCAAAATTCAGTTCCTAGTCTCTCGGGATTTCGTCAGAGGTAAAAGCTGGCGAACGAAAACAAAACTGATATTTGACGGTCAGTAGTGGCGATCTTGATTTCTCGAGCTCTGCTGGAACAGTTTCATCCTTTACATGATAGAGATACTGTAATGTCCGGTCATGATAGAGATACGGTAATGTCCGGTCATGTTAGAGATAGTGTAATATCCGGTCTTGATAGAGATACGGTAATGTCCGGTCATGATAGAGATACTGTACTATCCGGTCTTGATAGAGATACTGTAATGTCCGGTCAAGATAGAGATATTGTAATTTCCGGTCAAGATAGAGATATTGTAATGTCCGGCCTTGATAGAGATACTGTAATGTGCGGTCAAGATAGAGATATTGTAATGTCCGGCTTGATATAGATACTGTAATGTCCGGTCGTGATAGATATTTTGTTATGTCCGGTCAAGTTAGAGACACTGTAATGTCCGGTCATTAGAGAAATATTGTAATGTCCGGTCAAGATAGAGATATTGTAATGTCCGGTCTTGATAGAGATACTGTAATGTCCGGTCATGATAGAGATACTGTAATGTTCGGTCATGATAGAGATATTGTAATTTCCGGTCATGATAGAGATACTGTAATGTAAGTCATGATAGAGATACTGTAATGTCCGGTCATGATAGAGATACTGTAATGTGCCGTCATGATAGAGATACTGCAATGTCCGGTCATGATAGAGATACTGCAATGTCCGGTCATGATAGAGATACTGTAATGTCCGGCCATGATAGAGATACTGCAATGTCCGGTCATGATATAGATACTGTAATGTCCGGTCTTGATAGAGATACTGTAATGTCCGGTCATGATAGAGATACTGCAATGTCCGGTAATGATAGAGATACAGTAATGTTCGGTTATGATAGAGATACTGTAATGTCCGGTCATGATAGAGATATTGTAATGTCCGGTCTTGATAGAGATACTGTAATGTCCGGTCATGATAGAGATACTGTAATGTCCGGTCATGATACAGCTATTGTAATGTCCGGTCTTGATAGAGATACTGTAATGTCCTGTCGTGATAGAGATACTGTAATGTCCAGTCATGATAGAGATACTGTAATGTCCGGTCAAAATAGAGATACTGTAATGTCCCGTCATGATAGAGATACTGCAATATCCGGTCATGATAGAGATACTGCAATGTCCGGTCTTGATAGAGATACTGTAATGTCCGACCATGATAGAGATACTGCTATGTCCGGTCTTGATAGAGATACTGTAATATCCGGTCTTGATAGAGATACTGTAATGTCCGGTCATGATAGAGATACTGCAATGTCCGGTCATGATAGTGATGCTGTAATGTCCGGTCATGATAGAGATATTGTAATGTCCGGTCTTGATAGAGATACTGTAATGTCCGGTCTTGATAGAGATACTGTAATGTCCGGTCATGATAGAGATACTGCAATGTCCGGTCATGATAGAGATACTGCAATGTCCGGTCATGATAGAGATACTGTAATGTCCGGTTATGATAGAGATATTGTAATGTCCGGTCTTGATAGAGATACTGTAATGTCCTGTCGTGATTGAGATACTGTAATGTCCAGTCATGATAGAGATACTGTAATGTCCGGTCATGATAGAGATACTGTAATGTCCAGTCATGATAGAGATACTGTAATGTCCGGTCATGATAGAGATACTGTAATGTCCTGTCGTGATTGAGATACTGTAATGTCCAGTCATGATAGAGATACTGTAATGTCCAGTCATGATAGAGATACTGTAATGTCTGGTCAAGATAGAGATACTGTAATGTCCGATCATGATAGAGATACTGTAATGTCCGGTCATGACAGAGATAATGTAATGTCTGGTCAAGATAGAGATTCTGTAATGTCCGGTCTTGATAGAGATAATGTAATGTCTGGTCAAGATAGAGATTCTGTAATGTCCGGTCTTGATAGAGATAATGTAATGTCCGGTCTTGATAGAGATACTGTAATGTCCGGTCAAGATAGAGATACTGTAATGTCCGGTCTTGATAGAGATAATGTAATGTTTGGTCAAGATAGAGATACTGTAATGTCCGGTCTTGATAGAGATACTGTAATGTCCGGTCTTGATAGAGATACTGTAATGTCCGGTCTTGATAGAGATACTGTAATGTCCGGTCTTGATAGAGATACTGTAATGTCCGGTCTTCTCTGTTTGGCAATTCCTACTGCCGTGAACCGATTGCGATTCAGGTAAAGTACGAGACTTGAACCGGCGTCTTAGCACGCGAGTTTCCACCCATATGTGCTCGGCCGCCTATCCAGAAATGTTCGGAGATTTCTGTCTAGTGTCGCTTCAAGCATCGAAACTCACGATGCGAGGCGACATTCCTCACCTCCCCAGGGTAATACCCTGGTAACCAATCCTGCCAACGGCTGGGTCGACCGTGGGGGTTATTTTTTTTTCCAGCCACCAGTATAACTCACACTGCTCCCAGCGGGAATCGAACACGGGTTGTCCGAACGTCGGTAGTCCAGTTGGTTGGTTTTCCCAACTCGGCTACCGCGGCCACCTTAGCGATTCAGATTTATTTAAAACGTGAGATTTTACCCTTGATCAGCTATGAGTTGTTGACCCTGCCGTGTCGACCGCATGTCATTAAACTCGTACTTTCCAGAGTTCGTGTGCTGTAACATTTAAACTCTTACAAGTAGCGTAAAGAGCTAAATTAATGGGGATTATGCGCTAAATATCCCCACTATCATGTTAGAGGTTGAAACTGTAATTACTAATCAGCTCTAGCAGTTGTAATCATGTTAGTGGTAGCAATTACTCGATCAAAAGCTCTGAGCAGAACTGATGACTCTGTCACAAGTGATTAATGGGATTATAGTCTCCGATCAAACACTATAATCCCACTACAGTAATCACAGTTGCCTAGAACGAACTGTGTATTTCTACGACTTAAAAAAAAAAAAATCTTTATTGTTTATTATGATGTTCTTGCAACCCAGCCATTTTTCCTTTGAAGATTATTATAGTTCTATATTCATTACTTAGCGGGGTAGAGTTCTGCCCCTCCAAAGGAGGAGTAAGACGTCTTCTTTCCTCCGCTAGTCTTTGGGACACCCCTGGGCAAATGGAGCTCCCGTTTAGCCCCCCGGGTTATGTGAAGCCATTGGAGCAGGTGGTGGATGGTGGTATTGTGGGAGCAGCCGACAAGTAGTGCCGGTTATGGTCCCCCCACCGCGATGGCAGGCAGAGGATCTCATGTATAGAGACAATGGCTGCGATCTCCGACTAGTACAGTCACTGCCAAGAAGGAAAGGAATGGCAAACTACCTTCTTAAATTGCCTGAAAAATCATGACAAATCACACAAAGTAAAAGGAAACAGAGATCGCGGGCGACAGAGAGAAGATACTGGATAGCTTGGTGTCATGGCACGGAAAACAGTCAACAACAGAATGATACGATACACTGTAGATAGAAGATTGTGGAGGGACATGATCACCTACGCCAACCGGTATGGCACATGATGATGATGATATTCATTACAAAATTATGTTCGAAATCCGCTTAATTAATGAGAGAATAATAAGAATAAGGTAAGTAATAACATCTATTAAGATAGGCATGTAAAAAAGTAAGTAAAGTACCCCCGTCACGCCAAGTGGCGTATAGGGAATATGGTGTTAGTGACCATAAATTGTACACACCTTCGGCACATGATTTTTGGGGTAATGTGGTCGGTAATATGCCCGTGCCGCTTTACTTTCCCAAAAAAAAATTCCGGTACCCATTTAATGCTGGGTGAACCCGGAAGCCGTCGGTTGGGATCGAACCCTACTTTTTGTCCTTTGTAGTCCAGTTCACTAACCACTGAGCTATCGCGGCTCCCAAGATAGCCATATATCGCTTTGTTAATGCGTACGAAGAGGTTAGAAATGCATCGGTCATGTGCTGAGAATGATTAGAGAGAGACTTCCCCGTTCAGGCATTCGTGTGGAAACATCTGGTACAAGAACACAAGGTAGACAAATAGAATCACTAGACAGAACAAGGATAGGGAAGGTTGAACTATGGGACTAAGAAATAGCTCAGACCAACAATGGCTAGGGAAGTTTGAACTATGGGACTAAGAAATAGCTCAGACCAACAAGGACTAGGGAAGGTTGAACTATGGGACTAAGAAATAGCTCAGACCAACAATGGCTAGGGAAGGTTGAACTATGGGACTAAGAAATAGCTCAGACCAACAAGGACTAGGGAAGGTTGAACTATGGGACTAAGAAATAGCTCAGACCAACAAGGACTAGGGAAGGTTTAACTATGGGACTAAGAAATAGCTCAGACCAACAAGGACTAGGGAAGGTTTAACTATGGGACTAAGAAATAGCTCAGACCAACAATGGCTAGCAGCAAATTGTAAATCGTGGAGAACTATGACTTCCGCCCTATGTACCGTCTTCGGTTCGAGAAATGAATGAAACAAATGTATGTTATGAATAATGAATGAAACAAATGTATGTAATGAATGAATGAATGAAACAAATGTATGTAATGAATGAATGAATGAAACAAATGTATGTAATGAATGAATGAATGAAACAAATGTATGTAATGAATGAATGAATGAAACAAATGTATGTAATGAATGAATGAATGAAACAAATGTATGTAATGAATGAATGAATGAAACAAATGTATGTAATGAATGAATGAATGAAACAAATGTATGTTATGAATGAATGAATGAGCGAAACGGTATAGGATAGAGTTAGTAATAAAAGGAGTGATGAAAGTTTGCCCTCTACTGACAACTCTTAATTTAGTGAATTAAAAAAAATGTTCAAGTGGACAACAAAAACAAGGGAATCGGCAACCAGTTGTCGAGCTGCGGTAAAGCTGATGATCAGGGAACGAGATGAAGAGAGCGTATTGTAACATCTTCACATAGGAGAACTATAGCAAAGGGAGGATGTTACTGGCACTAGCCATGCACGTCGTAAGTGGCGATTAAGGTGATTTGTGGGTACAGGGTCTTCGTCGGTACTGCGGAGTTCGTGCATCTCAGCTGGAGCCATCTTCAGTGCTTTCGTTTCTGTGTGGTGGGTGTGCTTTATACTGTGATACATGCTGAGGACGGGATTGACGCGCCGACCTACATACGACCTCCCTCAGAAAACAAAAAACAATAAAACAAACAGAAACAAAAAGGGTAAGATGATCTAACTACAATATTCTCTGATATAAAACTGTCACGATACATTGTGTTAACCTCGTAGTGACAGCAAGGAAGAGCGTGTTCATCCCTGTTAACTAAACTTAATTGAAAGAATAACAAACGCTACAGTTGGTGATTATATCAAGGAAGAGGGCGGCCTACCTATTTTATTTATTTAGGGAATAGCAAGGGTTTCAGTAGATAAGAAGAAAACAGAGAAGTGCTTCCAGCACCTAGCACGCTAGAAGTGAACAACGAACATGCAAAGGTAGGCAATGCGTGCCTAGGACTTGAACCAGGGCGTGTTATATTCAACACAATATAGATAAGGGTAGGGAGCGGTGAGTAGAAATAATCAGAGAGAGAGAGAGAGAGAGAGAGAGAGAGAGAGAGAGACACTTATTCCTTCTTCATCTGAACTCTTTCATTAGGAACGTTTTTATCTATTTAGTGGTAGAGATTTCAAAGACAAAATTGTTCATGTTTTTAAATATTAAATAACATGTTTATATTTATCTAACACTTAACATATTATATATGAATTTTTAGATAATTAAAGAAGGAGTTAGATTTCATCAATACCAAGATGATACAGACATTTAATAAAATATGGTTTGATGACAATTGACACTAATCAAATTGAGAGTGACGCACTGAGCGGCTGAACGTACATGATCGAAATCGGCTCGGTGCATGGTGCGTCGAAACGTGCGGAAAGAGTTAAAACTCATCTCATTGAAGGATCAAAACAAAGAAAGACAGCTGCAGTCCCCATCATAGCAGTTACAGCCCATGCCAAAAGAATCAATGCCAAGCGGCACCGAAAGTTAACGATGCTGAAATGTCCTTCGTCATACGATATCCTCATTCAACGTAAGAAATCTGAATATCGAAACAAGGTCCTGATGAAAAGCACAGTACGACTTAAACTATCGCAAACTTAAATCCCTGCAATTATATATCCTATCTAGAAATATAAGAACATAAATATGGGCTCTCAAATCATGATGATGCGCTCAATGTAGTATCAGTTTTTATGTACACATATGAAATAGGGAATCTTACAGCAAAGATGCGGGAGCCGCGATAGCTCAGTGGTTAGTGAACAGGACTACAAAGGACAAGGGGTAGGGTTCAATCCCAACCGATGGCTTCCGGGTTCACCCAGCCTTTAATGGGTACCGGATTTTTTTCTGGGAAAGTGTAGCGGCACGGGCGTAATACCGACCACATTACCCTAAAAATCATTTGCCGAAGGTCTGTAAAATTTATGGGGACTAACACCATATTCCCTATACGCCACTTGGCGTGACGGGGGTACTTTACTTTTTTTTTTACAGCAAAGATACAGACTGTACAGAAAATACAAGCTATGGAGGTGAAACTCTCTCGTAAGATTTTGGACATCTCGTACTTAGATCGTTTCATAAATTTAAAAAGAAATCCCAATGAATGGAACAAGCAATCGGAAACCTGATGATGTTTTGGCTATTGTGGAGCAAAACAAAATGAAATGGTTTGGTCACGGTGTCTAGGTCGCCTGGCTTCTTAGCAAAGGCCAGTATGATGAAAGGAATCGTGAAAGAAATATAAGGAGAGGTATATAGAGAAAGAGATGACAATATAACATCAAAGAACAGATATGTCTCGACTTTGCTTCTTCTACTTTCCTTCCTCATTTGCCTTTCAGCGTCGCGGACAAATGTAATTTGCGGTCTTTTGCTCTTGTGTTCGCTTCTGCTGCTGTTATGTTTCCCAATGCTTCTAATATTATATTGATCCATCTTGTTCGTGGTCGACTCTTGGGTCTGGTGTTCTCGCAATGTTAATTGAGGGCTAGTTGTGTTGAGTTCTATCACTCTGCCTTATCACGTGGCCAAACCATTTTATCTGTTGTTTCTTTATGTATTCTATGGCGGGGCTATTCCTAGCTTTTTTTCTCAGTTCTTCATTTCTGATCCTATCTCTCAGACAGTTTCCTGTCAATCGTCTAACATATTTAATCAGAGTAGATGTTATTTTTCTTATTGTTCTAGGGTCCAGGTATGGCATTGGTAGCACAACGTTGGGATGAAGATTGTATTTTAGAGTGCTCGTTTTGCCTCCAGAGTTATTTCCTTCTTGGACAATAGTGGTGATAGCTGTCCAATGATTTTACAAGCTTTTGTGCGTCTTAAGTCTGTCTCTTCTGTTTGTGAATTGTCGTTTGTCACTAAGCTTCCTGGGTATTTGAATTCCTATTCTTGTTTCAGTTACCTGCCTTCTATAGTTATGTTGATGTCCTGTTTTCTTTTGCGACATTCATGAATTCTGTTTTGTTGATATTGATTTTCATGTTGTATTTATTTTGTGCCTGTGCTGTTGAGTCCATTTAAGTGTTCTTGTAGGTCTTCTATTTTTCCATGTATTAGGTCCTGATCGTCTGCAAATAAAATCTCGTTGATCTTCTCTGTATCTGATGGGTTGGCATACTTGCATATATAGTGCGTGTATGTAATAAACTGTATTCTACTTTGACTTTGCAAAGTCCTAAAAAAGACTGAAGACAGAGATGAAAAGGTTGACGACGTCTGTCAGTGGTGCGCAAAGAAATCAGTAAATATTTGCACCCATAATCCAGTCAATGTGGAGGACTGGACCTGTAGGGGACTGAACCTGTTGGGGACTGGGCCTGTGGGGGACTGGACTTGTGGGTGACTGGACTTGTGGGGGACTGGACTTGTGGGGGACTGGACTTGTGGGGGACTGGACATGTGGGGGACTGGACTTGTGGGTGACTGGACTGTGGGGGACTGGACCTGTGGGGGACTGAACCTGTAGGGGACTGGACTTGTGTGGGACTGGACTTGTGTGGGACTGGACATGTGGGGGACTGGACTTGTGGGAGACTGGACTGTAGAGGACTGGACATGCAGGGAACTGAACCTGTAGGGGACTGAACCTGTAGGGGACTGAACCTATGGGGGACTGGACATGTAGTGGACTGAACTTGTGGGAGACTGGACCTGTAGGAGACTGGACCTGTAGGGGACTGAACCTATGGAGGACTGGACCTGTAGGTGACTGAACTTGTGGGAGACTGGACCTGTAGGAGACTGGACCTGTAGGGGACTGAACCTATGGGGGACTGGACATGTAGGGGACTGGACCCTTCCCTTGTCCAGAGTAGACCGTGGTGTCCATCAGTAATCGGTCAGCTGTTGTAGTTGTTGACTATTGAAGTGGTACACTGTCGACAAGGTCAAGGCTAAGATATGCACTGAAATACATAACATTGTGAATCTGCATTGAAGATATTTGTGATAAGAAATTAATAAGAAATAGATATCGAATAAAAAGGAAAAAAAAAACGGTATGTCTAAAAGTTTCACATAACACGTGGACAACAGAAACCCGACCGACAATTCGACTTAAAAGGCTTTCAGCAGGAACAAACAGACAACACACATACAAAGACAAAAATGAAAAATATAATATACTTTTGTATGTGTGTTGTATGTTTGTTCATACGGAAGGCCTATTGAGCCGAAACGTTGTTCTGGTTTGTGTTGTCCACTTTTTCATCATCATCATCATCAAGTACCGGGCCTGCTGTCGTGGGTGATCATGTCTCTCCACAACTTTCGATCGCGACAGTTATTTATCATTTCTGTTGTTGACCTTCTGCCAAGCCATTCTCTTAAGCTGTCTATCTTTTTGTCTCTTTGCTCCCCTCTATCTCTTCGTCCCTCAATTTTCCCAGTTGTTACATTATATTCCAGTTGTTCTCTTCTCATTACATGACCAAAAAAATTATGATTGTTTCTTCCTAATATTGAAAATTAGCTCTCTTTTTGCTTTGACCTCTTTCAGAACATTTTCATTACTCTTCTTACCTGTCCATGGTATTCTCAACATTCTTCTGTAAAATCACATTTCTACTTCGCAAACAAGAATGAATACAATTATTTCATTTGAAACAAAATGCATGCACAAAAATCTTTAAGATATCTTGGAAAATAAAAAAAAACCAAGAGCAATGAAAAAAGAGCAATGTAAAAAAAAGGCAATGAAAAAAGCAATGAAAAAAGAGCAATAAAAAAAGCAATGGAAAACAAAGCAATGAAAACAAAGCAATGAAAAAGAGCAACGAAAAATAGGAATGGAAAAAGAGCAATGAAAAAAAGCAATAAAAAAAGAGCAATGAAAAAATGCAATAAAAAAAAAGAGCAATGAAAAAAAAGCAATGAAGACATTTTAAAAGACCAAAACGTTGGGAAAAGACGGCTTATAAATAACATCATACTGAAAAAACTAAAATATTGCGTCAAAAGTCAAAGCAGGTTAGAAAGAACATTAATAGAAGACTTAGCCCTTAAAGACGAGACAGGGGCAGATAACTCGTCGATAGTACATCTCCTCTTATACTCAACTCAACATGTCTCTCGTAACGGACAAATGTTTCATTGTTTAGATCTCTCAGGTCCACCCAAATCTATGTGTATGCGTCTTCTTCCTCTTCTACCTTTCAGTTCCCTGTGGAGCATAGGTCTTCAACAAACACTGTCCAAGTCGTTCTGTTTCTTGCCATTCTTTTAAGATCATTCCATATCTTCCCCATCATCTTCATCTCTGCTTCTCTGTCTTCTCCAAGAATTCCTTGGTCTTCCTCTTTGTCTTTTCCCTCGGGGATTCCAAAAAAGGGCCTGTTGTGTAATGCTCTAAGTTGGCTTTCGCAGTGTGTGTCCTATCCAGCGCAACGTCCTCGCTGTATCTCTTTATCCACTGATATTTGACTGATACATTTCCATAATTCGATGTTAGTGATTTTGTCCTGCCATTTCCATCCTTTTATTTTGCGTAAGCATCCATTAATGAAAGTCTGTATCATCATGATTGTCAATTTTATTGTTCTCCATGTTTCACGGCCATATATTAGGACTGACTTAACATTGGAGTTGACAATTTTTATTTTTGTATTTAGCCTAATTTTTTTGGACTTCCATATGTTTCCCAGTACAACGAAAGCTCCTCTTGCTTTTGATATCTTTTTTTTTTTTTTTTTTTTGGTATCATTTTCTGTTCACCCCTCTTTGTCTATATTACTGCCCAGATATATGTAAGATTGAAGCGTATGTGTATGTGTATGCGTACGGCTGGTATTTCAGCTTAAAACTTGTATGCTTCAGTTACAATCGGTGCACATGCTGGTTTTCTTGAAAAATAAAATAAAGACAGGAGAACATTCTTATTCGGATATCCTGAACTATGTTTGCTTTTATTTTTCGGGGGAGGGGGGGGGAGAAGATATGTGGGGATGGGGGTGAAAGCACAGAAATGGACATAAATGCATACAAATGTGAAGCGACAGTAAAGCAAATAAGGGGAATTTTAAAAAAAACGGTGTTGTTACCGCTTTACGTGATTGATAAGTAAAGTAAAGTAAAGTAATGTAAAGTAAAATAAAGTAAAGTAAAGTAAAGTAAAGTAAAGTAAAGTAAAGTAAAGTAATGTAAAGTAAAGTAAGTAAAGTAAAGTAAAGTAAAGTAAAGTAAAGTAGCTCCGTCACGCTAAATGGCGTATAGGGAATATGGTGTTAGTAACCATGAATTTTATAGACCTTCGGTACACATGATTTTTGGGGTGATGTGGTCGGTATTACGCCCGTGCCGCTTTACTTGCCCAGAAAAAAAAACCGGTACCCATTAAAGGCTGGGTCATGCTGAAGTCGGATGTGTTGGACCGAAAGGCGCAAATATCACAGTTATACTGTAAGCCACAACACAACGCAGACACGTCTACGTAACGTCCTTTTAAGGGCAGATGATGACGAGGTACACTCCTTAAGTCATCAGGCGAACGCAAGCAAGCAGCAAGCAAAGGCTGGGTGAACCCGGAATCCGTCGGTTGGGATCGAACCCTACCCCTTGTCCTTTGTAGCCTGATTGATAAGTGGACGACACAAATTAGAACAACATTTCAGCTCAATAGACCTTCAGCAGGAACAGACATACAACACACACATAGTTTCCCTGTGGCTGTCTCTTCCTATTGCATATTCTCTGTTGCTCATGTTTGAGCACATTGGTATATACACATATTAGGCTGTTCACATCTCTCCTCTACTAGACCACACTGCAATACTTCGGAAGTCTCCTATATCTCTTACCCCACTCTTTGACATCTCAGTCCTTCCTCTTCTCTGGTACCTGTATTCTTCTAGTCTGTTCTTTGCACTTTGTCTATGCACACGGATCTTTGTATGGGACGCTTCTAGTTATTCGTGTTGTGTGCGCACATTTTCACTTGGGTGCACGCACACGTGCCCCGTATGCACTAACGTTCATTTTCCTTCTGGCCAAAGTGCGGTGTACAGGGAAGACATGTTATTCCTTTTTAAAATTATTTCTCATTTTATTTCGAAATTGTTATTTTATTTGTTATTATTATTTTTATTTTGGATACATATGTGTGTGTGTGTGTGTGTGTATCTTATATGTCTGTTCCTGCTGAATACCTATTTAGCCGAAACGTTGTTCTAATTTGTGTCGTATTCTTTCTACGTAAAGCTTTAACCATACCGTTTTTCTTGTATTTTTTTTTCTATATATTTCTTTCATTTCTCCTTGATTTTTGTCCCCCTCTTTCCTATTTTCTGTCAAACCTTAAATGAAAGACAAATTCGAAACTGATTAAGATTAATCACGCCAAGGCGTTCAATGCTAGAACATAACACGACTTGAACTCAATAATCCGACACTTTCTTCGTTTTTGTCTCAAACGAACAGGGAATCTCTCTATGCAGCGAAGACATTCCGTGCCAAGATTTCCAACTTCTAGAAATATAAATAATTATTTCCCTTCGCATTCTGTATTACCCAGTTATTATATTTCTTCTCTGGCACATTCTCCAGTTTAGAACCAGTCATTTGAGAATTGATATCTCTCCTTTTCTGTCATTCCTTGCTTTTTTCTTTTTTAATACGATCTGTTTTGCACTTAAATTTGTTACTTTAAAAATACGGTATCAGTGGCGGAACTCAGGGTACGAGCGGGTAGGGTGATGGGGGATTCTTTTATTTTTTTAAAGGGGAGTGGGGGAGGTTGGGGGGGGGAATTACACCGTTGCATGCATACTTGATTATGGCTAGCACAAAAGAGCTATGCAGTATTGATTATTTTTTTCTTCCTCTTTTTTTTATTTTCATTGTCTCTCGTCACCTTTTCCTTCTATTTTTTTCTGTTTGTTTTCTTCCCCTATTTTTCTTTTTGTTTTCATTCTTTTATGTTTTCTTTTCTTGCTTTTTCTTTTACTTTATCTGATTATATGTTTATGTTTACTCATGTTACGCCTTCTTCATCTTCCTATTCTTATAGTATAAGCCCCAACCATCGGCAGGGTTACGGGATAACTGATTGATTGATTGATTGAGTGATTGAGTGATTGATTGATGATTGATTGAGTGATTGATGATGATTGCTTGAGTGATTGCTTGATTGCTTGATGATTGATTGATGATTGATTGAATGATTGATTGATGATTGATTGATTCATTGATTGATTGATTGAAACCTAACAGAATCAACAGACCTTCATCGTCTCCCTTTCAACTCCCTGTCCAGCATAGATCTTCCACAAACGCTCTCAAAGCCGCCATGTTTGACGCCAACCTTCTACCTCCACATGTCACCTCCAAGCAGCTTTGAACTTCCCCATTTTCTTCTCCCATGGGGATTCCAAAAAAGAGCGTGTCTTGTAATGCCCTCAATTGACTTCCGCAGTGTATTCTATCCAACGTCTTTCTCGCGTAATTGAGTAATTGAGTTATTTGCGGGTCATCATCATTGCACTCCGAACATGTCCATAGGTGCTCAGATCCCCTCCTCAGCAATTCCCTCAGTGTCCAGCGACTGACGACTCCAGTTCTATGTTGGTTGATAAGTCTTCTTACACGGCCACTAAGTTTCTCATTTCTGGCTGTGTCCATCTTAACTCTCAAATCTTTTATCCGAAGGAGAGACGTGGATCTGTGTTTGTCGAAGTCTTGTGCTCTTCTCACATCTCGGAGGGCATTGATGACGTCCTCGCGTAATTTTATCCACTCATCATCATCATGTGCCATACCGGTTGACGTAGGCGATCATGTCCTTCCACAACCTTCTATCTACAGTGCATCGTATCAGATCTGTTGTTGACTATTTTCCATGCCATGACACTAAGCTATCCAGTATTTTCTCTCTTTCTCGTCCGCGATCTCTCTTTCCTTTCATTTTGCCAGTTGTAACCAAGTATTCCAACTTTCCAAAAGTATTAAAGTATTCCAAAAGCATTGATTGTTTCTTTCTGATGTTTTTTTTATGAGCTCCCTTTTTGTGTTGGTCTCTTTGAGAACTCCCTCATTGGTCTTTTTAGCTGTCCAGGGAACTTTATCCACTAATGTTTGTTTAATACTTTCCTGGCGTTTAATGTTATTGATTTTCCCAGCATCAACATCATTCTGATGTTTGTGATTTTGTTATCTGTATCCTTTTATTGTGCGCAAGTATATATTCATGAACGTATATATCTTCGTGAAAGTCATACTGTATTTTCTTCTTTCTGTAATTTCTTTTTCATGTCCAAAGCCACACAAAAGAACCGATTAAAGGAAGCAAAAGACCCAGCAGTGATAATTCCCCAAGCCACAATCATAGGCCATGAAAAGATGGGACGACAGCATCTGACAGTGGAGTGGCCTTGGTTCTATAAGCGCTCACAGAAAGTTATAGCTAACATAAATACAGACCATCAAATTCGATGAGTTTAACAAAATAACCTTCTGGGGTAAATAAGAATCAATCAATGTTGATTTGCTTTAATTTATTTTCTTCTTCGCATTTTTTAATAATTTAATTTCCCTGTTGTACTCAGATCAGTATTTCGCCTTCTTCTTTTCTTTCACTTATGCGATAACTTCTCTACTTCTTCATTCCCTTATTTCATGACTTCTTCAGATGTTTTCTATATCTTTTTTTTTTTCTTCAAAAATGTTCTAGAAAGATTGAAGACCGTTTCAGATAACGGACCAATGAGCAAAGTAAAGACAAAGTAAAGTAAAGACAAAGTAAAGTAAAGACACAGTAAAGTAAAGACAAAGTAAAGTAAAGACACAGTAAAGTAAAGACAAAGTAAAGTAAAAGACAAAGTAAAGTAAAGACAAAGTAAAGTAAAGACACAGTAAGTAAAGACACAGTAAAGTAAAGACAAAGTAAAGTAAAGACAAAGTAAAGTAAAGACACAGTAAAGTAAAGACACAGTAAAGTAAAGACACAGTAAAGTAAAGACAAAGTAAAGCAAAGACACAGTAAAGTAAAGAAATAACAAAGTAAAAAACACAGTAAAGTAAAGACAAAGTAAAGTAAAGACAAAGTAAGTAAAGACACAGTAAAGTAAAGACAAAGCAAAGTAAAGACAAAGTAAAGTAAAGACAAGGTAAAGTAAAGACACAGTAAAGTAAAGACAAAGTAAAGTAAAGACACAGTAAAGTAAAGACAAAGCAAAGTAAAGACAAAGCAAAGTAAAGACACAGTAAAGTAAAGACAAAGTAAAGTAAAGACAAAGTAAAGTAAAGACACAGTAAAGTAAAGACACAGTAAAGTAAAGACAAAGTAAAGTAAAGACACTGTAAAGTAAAGACAAAGTAAAGTAAAGACACAGTAAAGTAAAGACAAAGCAAAGTAAAGACAAAGCAAAGTAAAGACACAGTAAAGTAAAGACAAAGTAAAGTAAAGACAAAGTAAAGTAAAGACACAGTAAAGTAAAGACACAGTAAAGTAAAGACAAAGTAAAGTAAAGACAAAGTAAAGTAAAGACAAAGTAAAGTAAAGACAAAGCAAAGTAAAGACAAAGCAAAGTAAAGACAAAACAAAGTAAAGACAAAGCAAAGTAAAGACAAAGTAAAGTAAAGACATAACAAAGTAAAGACATAACAAAGTAAAAGCAAAGTAAAGTAAAGACATAACAATGTAAAGACAAAGTAAAGTAAAGACAAAGCAAAGCAAAGTAAAGACAAAACAAAGTAAAGACAAAGTAAAGTAAAGACATAACAAAGTAAAGACAAAGTAAAGTAAAGACATAACAAAGTAAAGACATAACAAAGTAAAGACATAACAAAGTAAAGACAAAGCAAATTAAAGACACAGTAAAGTAAACACACAGTAAAGTAATGACAAAGTAAAGTAAAGACAAAGTAAAGTAAAGACACAGTAAAGTAAAGACAAAGTAAAGTAAAGACAAAGTAAAGTAAAGACAAAGTAAAGTAAAGACAAAGCAAAGTAAAGACAAAGTAAAGTAAAGACAAAACAAAGTAAAGAAAAAACGAAGTAAAGACAAAGTAAAGTAAATACAAAGCAAAGTAAAAACAAAGCTAAGTTAAGACTCACACAGTCTTTATTTTGGTCTGGCTTCATTGCGCCATTCCCATATCCGTTCTGTCGCCCGTTCCAAGAAACCATCGTAGTATTTGTCTATCCTGCCCCTATCCTGCATTGATTTGATCCTAATTTACAGCGCTCTTTTTTCCCATTTTAACTATCAATGGTTTTTTTTTTTTTAAGGCACGGGAGAAAACATGGCCTCCTGCTTATTGCCGTTATGCAAGAAGGTTAGGCATCGACTGTCACTATTGAGGAGAGCGAAGGACAACAGCATCTTAAAGAAACCACGGATTAATGTTTGTCTTTCTACTTTTGAGAAAAATCTCCACCCTCTGCGATGGGATTTGAACAAGGGTCCTTCAAATCCAGTGACCGACGTCACACGTCTTGACCACTCAGCTCAGAGGTAGGGTGATAACATACAGATCGACATTGTTACAGCTGCAAGTCTGTGAAGATAATCAACGACAAGTTTAACACAAGAAAAGTAAACACAATTATAACAAGATAAATGAAATTTTGGGGGCATGTTAAAAGACACAACAGTCTAATAAAAGGAATATTGGAAGGGAAAATACAAGGTAAAAGAGACAGAGACAGACCAAGACTAACATGGACGAGTTACATCAAAAGATGGTCAAGTCAACCTATGATAATCTGCACCATCAAAGCAAGAGACAGAGTGGAATGGCGCTCCATGGTAGCCAACCTTCGATGCGGAGACGGCACTCAATGATGATGATGATGATGATGATGATGATGATGATGATGATGATGATGATGATGATGATGATGAATCAACAACATAATAAAACAACATGAGCTGTGAAAATATAAAAGGAGAAATAAGGAGAATAAAGGAAAGGAACGGAGAAAAGAAGGAAATAAAATAAGAAAGGGAAAGAATCGAGAGGCGAACAGAGAAAAAAGAGAGATAAAGGAAATAATAAAATAGGAAAGAAAAGTAGATGAAAAGAAAGAAAAGAGGAGGGGAGGAAAAGAGAAGCTATGAAAATAAAGGAAAATAGAAGTAAAGAAGGAAAAAGAGAAGAGAATAGATGGAAAAGAGATGAATGGAGACGAGAAGGAAAATTAACAGAATAGAAGAAAAGAAAGCAAAGAGAAAAAACAAGAATAAGAAATAGGAGATGTAAGAAAACAGATACAAATCCTACCAGTCTACTCTTTGCTTTGTTATTTTAACTTCACGGGCAATTACGTCACATCGAACCATTCTCTATTTTGTAATACCCTATCTCATGCGCCTGTATGCTTGCCTCCCCTTAGAGTTTCTTCACAAACAAATATATTTATTCGTTTATTTTTAATCTCCCTTTGTTCCTTTCAACTGGTAAACAACAGATTAGAGAAATGAATAGAAGAATAGTAGGAAAAACAACTATTTGAGAAAGATATTAGCATGAACGTAAATGAAATCATTAATACAATATTTTTTCCGTTCGCCAGCTTTTACCTCTGACGAAGTCCCAAGAGACTAGGAACTACATTTTGCGTGTTAATCCATTTTTCCCTGGGGGCCGTGTGCAAAGGAGTCCCTCGCCGCGCAGGCAGATAACTCTAACTTCGGAGGTACTCATATTTATTTCCGTCGATGAGTAATTGGTGTTTCAAGCCGGGCCTCGCTGTTGAGACCAGGGGTGGTTGCCGCAGAGAGAGTAAAAATCCCAACTAGTGTAGCCGGGATTTGAATCGACAACCTCTCTGTCTCGAGGCCGGCGTCTTGCCTCGAGACCAACCATTCCCCCATGAATTCAATTGAAATAATGTAGCGTTATATCTATCCAACATTCCTACACGGTGCAGAAATATGAATATTGCATCACCATCATCAAGTACCGTGACTGCTGACGCAGGTGATGATGTCTCTCCACATCTCAAAATATCGACATTTATTTATCATTTCTGTTCTTGACCTTCTGCCAAGCCATTCTTTTAAGCTGTCTGGTATCTTTTCTCTTCGCCCCCTCTATCTCTTCGTCCCTCAATTTTCCCAGTTATTACAATATATTCCAGCTGTTATCTTCTCATTACATGGCCCAAAAAATGAAGATTATGTTTTTTTTTTGTTTTTCAAAATTAGCTCTCTTTTTCCTTTGGCCTCTTTCAGAACGTTTTTGTTGCTCTTCCTAGCTTCTCAACAAGGTATTCTCAACATTCTTCTATAACACCACAATTCTATGGCCTCCTGTAATTGTCTTCTCTGTTGTCATATTGTCCATGATTCACATCTATATGTCTAGACTGGCTCTACATAACATTTATGAACTCTTTTTCTTGTTTCCATTGTAATAAATTTATTGCACAGTACCTTCCATTGTTTTGTGACGTTAAATAAGAAAAGTAAGTAAAAATAAAGAGACCCTCGAGACGTTGATTTGTAAAAGAAAAAAGAAAATACTGAAGGGTTAAAGAAGCAACGAGAAAATACAATTTTGAAACAGCTGTAAGGGAAAAAAGAACTGCTTAAAACATTCGAAAAAGACAAATAAAATGTATGTGAACACATACACACAATAACTAACTGCAAGTTATCTTGAAGAGGAAAATGAGGAGAAGAGAAGTACAGTGGATCGAAAACATAAAAAAAATGGACCAAAACAATACCACGACTGTCATTAAGGCACGACAAAGCATGAAGTGAAGCGCCATTGTAGGCAAACATTAGATGTTGATAAGGCCCAAGATAAAACATATCCTATCACTCAAGTCCATTTTTTCGATACGCCTTCTATAAATTATGACTGGTTCATCCCAAGTGAATCATACTTTACTCATCTCGAATGCATATTTTATTTATCAACCCACTCGCGTTAACAAGATCCGCCACTACACTACACAACTCGAGCGCCAGGTGAGTGAAAGAAATTCTAACCAAAAGGTAATTATTACCGAGTGATGAAAAGATGAAGAAAAATGTAAGCGAAATTTGAGAATTGGAAGTTCACGAGTCAGAAAGAAACACATTTTCTATATTTTTTCTTTATTTCTTTCTTGTTATTCACAGTTTCTATATTTCCTTCTTTCCATGTATAGACTGTGTTGATGTGTGCTGATTGGATGACGGATTGGGATGAAACAGCTCGGGTAATGCTGATTTTAAAGAATTGATGTTGCTCACGTGAACATGCAGATGGAGTGTGAGCGTGAGGGAATTTGGAGATTTGAAATTCACAAACTAGGAATGCTGGGTATATTTCGTAATTAATATCGGGGATATAAGATATGGGAAGATGCACCATAGAAATAAAAGGCAGACTAGCTCAGGTCAAAATAGCGTGTCAGAAAATGAAAAATATCTTATGGTACAAATATATGTCAATAGAAGTGAAAGAGAGTTCATCGGTGCTATAAAGAACCAATCTTAACCTGTGGAAGTGAATCCTGGACAGTAGACAAACAAATGAAAAGACGAGTGAAGGCCACATAGATGAGATTTATCAGAAGAATGTTGAAAGTTCCGTGGACAGCTAAAAAGACCAGAGTGGACATTCTCAAAGAGGCCAACACAAAAAGGGAGCTCATACAAACAGTAGAAAGAAACAATCAACATTTTTCTGGCACATCATGAGAAGAGGAAAGTTGGAATACTTGGTTACAGCTGGCAAAATACAGGGAAATAGAGAAGATACTAGATAGCTTGGTGTCATGGCATGGAAAACAGTCAAAAACAGAATTGATGCGATGCACTGTGGATAGAAGAGTGTTGAAGGGCATGGTCACCTACGCCAACCAGTATGGCACATGATGATGATGATATAAGATACTGACAGAGAGTTGTGTATAGACTTGATAACCTATACCCGTAGGCTTGCTCACTTAGGGCTACTTCTACATCGTGTATGGGGAGAATGGTATGGGGAGAATGGTATGGGGAGAATGGTATGGGGAGAATGGTATGGGGAGAATGGTATGGGGAGAATGGTATGGGGAGAATGGCCCACTGTATGGGCAATTTTGACGGTATTATCATCATGCTAGGCTGTCTTGCTTTCCAACAATTTGTCTCTGGTAGCCATGTTCAGATCGCCCGTGTACTGCCGGGGCCCGAAAGGGGAGTAAAGGATAGTGGCGCTGTAGCCTACCAGGCATGTTCGTAAGAGGCGAGAAAGGAGGGTTGGGCATGGGACTGGCTATCCCATACTGTAAAAAAATAATCCGAAAAAAACTTCACAAACTTGGACAAGTCAAAGAAAAGAATAAAAGTAAATCCGCCCTCCAGGAAAGATAAAGGCTCTCTGTCTAAGAGAAGACTAAGGAATTCTTGGAGAAGAAATATAGTAGCAGAGATGAAGATGATGGGGAAAACATGGAATGATCTTAAAAGAATGGCAAGAAACAGAACGACTTGGAAAGTGTTTGTTGAATATCTATGCTCCACAGGGAGTTGAAAGGTAGAAGAGGAAGAAGACCCATTAAGACCAGAATTAAACAATTCAAATGAAGACACAGGACCACCAATAATGCAGTGTGTAGTGGAGGACGCAATTCAACACATGAAAAAAGGCAAAGCTCCAGGTCCTGACAATATACCAATCGAAGAGATAAATGCAAAAGGAGAGCTGGGAGTACAAGTCATAACAAAATTGCTCAATGACATATATAACACTGGACACATACCCGAAGATCTACTAAAATCTATCTTTGTAGCCATACCAAAGAAGTCAGGCGCCACTGATTGTGAAGACCATCGCACTATTAGTCTCATGAGCCATATGACTAAAATATTACTAAGAATAATCATGAGACGTGTAAGGAACAAAATAAACCAGAAATAAGTGAGGAACAATGTGGACTTGTGGAAGTAAATGGCGCCAATAATACAATATACATCTTAAGAACATTGATAGAAAGATCTATAGAGGTAAAGAAAGATCTATATATGTGCTTTATAGACTACACGAAAGCATTTGACAAAGAAAAGCATGTGGAAATAATCAATATACTGGAGAAATTAAACATTGATGGCAAGGATCTGCGAATCATAAAAAAAAACATGTACTGGCAACAAACAGCAGCTATACGAATTAGCAACCAAACAGGACAATTCCAATATATAAAACAAGGAGTCAGACAAGGCTGTATTCTGTCACCGGATTTGTTTTCACTTTACAGCGAATATATTATGAGATCAATAGTAGACAAAAAAGGAATTGAAGTCAACAGTCACAACATAAATAATTTACGATATGCGGATGACACAGTCTTAATAGCAGAGACAGAGAATGAACTACAAGAAATGATAGACATAATAGTAAAAGAAAGCAACAAAAAAGGTCTCAGTCTGAATAGTAAGAAAACAGAAGTAATGGTTATATAGAAAGAAACAATCATCACCATCACGCAGCATAAAAATAAACGAGACAAATCTGAAACAAGTGCAACGTTTCAAATACTTGGGCACAATAATAACATCAGATGGGAGATGCACCACAGAAATAAAAAGAAGAATAGCTCAGGCCAAAATAGCACTTCAGAAAATGAAAAATATCTTATGCAACAAATCTATGTCAATAAAAATGAGAAAGAGAGTTCACCGGCAAAAAAAAAAAAAATGGAAAGAGAGATCGCGGACGACAAATAGAGAAAATAATAGATAGAATGGTGTCATGGCATGGGAAACAGTCAACAACAGAACTGATACGATGCACTGTAGATAGAAGATTGTGGAGGGACATGATCACCTACGCCAACCGGTATGGCACATGATGATGATGATAGTTTAGTTTAGTCGCCAAGTCATCCTTGTTTCCACCAAAGAGCGGAACTACAATTTATTTCATAGTTGACACGTCCATAAAATACTTGCTTCACCTGACATGTGAAAATTAAAACTGTAACTTTCGTTTCTAGACTAGATCGACTTGGCGTTTTCATGACCATGCCATGAACAAATTCGTCGTTGATCAGTAAAAAAAAAACTTGCGCAGATTAGCACCCCAATTATATTTTCTTTTAGTAAGTTAATGGCGTGGTACTAAAAGTGACTTGTATTGATTTCCTTGTACACATACCGTGCGCAAAGTTACAGTTAGCTTCCGGAATTATTTAAAGATAGGCCGTCTTGCTCAGCTGCACGAATCAAACGGTTTAATATTTTACACAGACTTAGGTTAGTTTAGTTTGGTAGACACAATAACTTCACTACAGTTCAGACACCTCCGTAATGCTGATATTCCTTCTTTATTTCCTTGTGTGAAACGCAGCCACCATACACTGGCGAACGTACTAACGATGGTTTCAGCTCAGATACAGGAACTCCTTTTCACCAACAAAGATCTTTAATCCTCTCCCCCCCCCCCCGCCCACCCTCTCCAAACTTCCTTAGTCGCATCTTACGACATGCGTGGCAGGTGACTGTGGCTCAGTCAGTTTCTACCCGGAACGTTGATAGGCCCCGATAGTCACAAAGCCTATTTTAGTTCTTCTGGTGTAGTTATTGGGAGTCGCTATAGTTCAGTGGTTAGTGAACAGGACTACAAAGGTCAAGAGGTCGGTTCGATCCTGATCGACGGCTTCCAGATTCACCCAGCCTTTAATGGGTAGCAGATTTGTTACTGGGAAAGTAAAGCGGCACGGGCGTAATACCGACCACGTTACCCAAAAATTATGTGCTGAAGGTCTGTACAAATTATGGTCACTAACACCGTATTCCCTATACGCCACTTGGCGTGACGGGGGCTACTTCCCTTTTTTTTAGTGTAGTCATTTACAGTTTGTAGCTTGCTCATAAAATATGCATATCGGAAACCATGTGCTTAGCCTGGAATTTTAGACGCCATGTTAAGTCTGAAATTATATTTAAAATGGAAACGAGAACACCCAAAGCATAACGAAAGGGACGGATACCATCAACTATCAAGGAGGTATCAAGTCATCATACTTCGCCTACGCACTGGCCACAATAGAATGAGAAATCACATGTTCACCAAATTCAAAATAGGTACAACCAGCCTATGCCACTGTACACTGGACAATATGACAACAAAACATGTTCTACAGGATTGCCCCCAGCACACAGACCTGAGAATAGCAATGTGGTCCACGCCCACCTCCCTGGAAGAGAAACTATATGGGGCAATCGATTCGCTTAAACAGACAGCTGACTTCATGAGAGAGTCTGGAATCCTACTCTGATTGAGTCTTGATCGCAGAGAGAGAGAGAGAGAGAGAGAGAAATCTGAAATTAGTCGATAACAAAAACTTGTTTTGAGCTCTATTTAACTCATTTACTATACATGAACTATTTAATCTCATTTTTTTAATGATAGACCAGCGGGTGAGCAATGAATTCAGAATCTGAAATGACTTGCGTCATTATTGGATCAGATACCACTGCTTTAAGGCATAATGAAAGAAGTCAAGGCGGAAGGATTTGAATATGGAACTATTTTGTATCGCGTAAGAAGAAAATAGTCTTGCCATCGCTTGGTAATGACGGTATTTCATAGAATCTTTCTGGCGTGAAATGACATCGATTTGTCGTGGTCTTGTGATTAAGTTTCAGTTGTTTTTTTTTTAATTGTTTTTTTACAAGCATTTCATGTATGTTAAATCAATTCAGTTATCGAATAATCACACAACGAAGCACAGCCGGCAAGCTGCTAGTGAAAATAGTTTGCTATAGTTCGTTCACAAATTCGTGCCCACAGAGTTGATCAATTATCTCGGAAACTGTTTGATGAATTTCTGTAATTCTTTTTCATGAAATCTTATTTTTTTCACCGACTTCAGATTTTATAACGTTTAACTACAAAGGTAGTCTGAATTTTGCACAAATAGTTTTTTGTTATATAATTTTAGGCAAATATCAAACCACGTGCTCTAAACATTAGATTTTACGGTAAATTATGTTAATTTTCTAACAATGCAAGCCAGAGACGTATCTGTATTACATTGAGTAGTAATATAACCGACTCATTTTAGATTCCTTGCAAAAGTGCATATACAATAACACAGTTACCTTTTGCATAGTGATAATTTACACTTTAAACTCTTCATGGTTTTAAAAAGCAACTAGTCACTTCACAACAGCTTACAACTTATCATACATACAGGAATATTTATGAATAGTAAATATTTTATCAAAGTACGCCTCTGGACCAATTTAACAAGAAACAGGAAATGACATCATCAAAACAAAACCTCGGAGTGGCGCGAGCTTACAAGTTAAGAGTGTGAAACGGTGCTAAGATTGTGTGGTGTGCACGTGAAATCTGCCTTTTTATTTCCTATATAATAGCCGGGGGCTATTCCTAGCTTTTTTCTCGGTTCTTCATTTCTGATCTTATCTCTCAGACTAGTAAGATAGTTTGGTCAAATAAAATGTATACTTCAAATCACTTTAGGGGGTACAGGAAACAAGAAACACAAGTAGACAATGATTTAGATGGGCTGGGTGAATGAGTGGGTTGGTGAGTGAGTGGGTTGGTTAGTGAGTGGGTGGTTGAGTGAATGAGTGAGTAAATGAGTGAGTGAGGGAGTGAGTGGGTGAGTAAGTGAGTGATTGAGTTATTGAGTGAGTGTGTTGAGTGAGTGAGTGAGTGAGGGAGTGAGAGGTTGAGTGAAATAGTGAGTGGCGAATGGGTATGTGAAGTAAGTGAGTGAGTGAGAGGTTGAGTGAAATAGTGAGTAGTGAATGGGTGTGTGAAGTTAGTGAGTGAGTGATTGAGTGAGTGAGTGAGTGAGTGAGTAAGTGAGTGAGTGAGTGAGTGAGTGAGTGAGTGAGTGAGTGAGTAAGGACGGCTGATTCATATACAAACTCATGCTCTATTAAGATGGACTGGATGAATGAGTGAGTGAATGTGTGAGTGAGGCAAGAAAGAGGGATGGAGGTTTGCAGAATAATATAAAAATCCTGCTCTAAATTCAGTCTAAATTCACTATAATTTCCCTTCTTTCCTAACCACAATCATGAATTATACACAGCACTCCTCCACCTGCTAAAGTACTAGATATCACAATTACTGTACTTTCTGTCTTCCCGTATTTACTGTGCTCTCGACTTCCCAACGGTCTATATTTGGCATTCATAGTGACAATACGTGATGACTTCATCTTTAATTCGGGAAACATACCGGGGATGTACAATCACGAGAACCATTGTATGCAAAATTGTTCCCATTTGACGTTCCAGGAATTCACCATAGTTTTGTCCCAGGAGAATTTCATTTCACTTATTTGTCTGTCTGTTTCATTTTTCTGTCAATTTTACCTCTTATTTTGCTATCTTTCTTTAAATGCGTTCACAATATTTGTGTCGTGTTGTCGGCCTTATTGAATATATTTGGCTCTTTTTATTCTTGTCTTTGGCTCAATATAAGCCAATCCTAGCAGAAGCTCACTCCAAAACGATTCAACAAATTATGGAATTCGTTAGAAAATAGAAATAGACATAGTGGGGGGGGGGGACAGGGAACAAGGTAATTATAACAAAAAATATCGAGAAGGAATGAGTACGTGGATATACATGGACAGGTTTGGGAAAGATAAGAAATGCGAAAATAGAGAGATATTTGAAAGTATTAGACGAGAGCAAGAATTGAGGTCTTGAAAATGTTAGAGGAAGCAAGACGTGGGAGGATGTAGACATATTTGACAATGTTAGAGGAAGCAAGACGTGGGAGGATGTAGACATATTTGACAATGTTAGAGGAAGCAAGACGTGGGAGGATGTAGACATATTTGACAATGTTAGAGGAAGCAAGACTAATGAATATGCAGACATATTTGACAATGTTAGAGGAAGCAAGACTAATGAATATGCAGACATATTTGACAATGTTAGAGGAAGCAAGAAAAGGGAGAGAAAGAACACACACAGGACATTGTTACACCAAGATGAAATCATCATCATTTAGTTGCGTGTCCTTTGCAGCGAACACGACTGATTCAGACCCTTCTCCACCTCCCAGTGGTTCCCCTTGTAACAGGAAATAAATCAATCTGACCAAACGAGTAGGGATCGAAGAAGGAAGGAAATCCGGGACTCAAAAACGCCATGATAAAGTTCGGATATGATGGTCCGAAAGCCTCAAAATATCTCAGCAATCTGCAAAACAACACCTCAACGATAAATGGGACAGAGATGATAATGATGATGCCTTGACTACAAACTGTCAGATGGTTAGAATGTAACCAATCTCTGATCTTTTCTTTCGCCATATGAATTTTCACTGTTATCTAAATATCGAACACTTCGCAGAAACTCGAACGTTGTGTAGCTTACGCAGCATGCCATACACATATATAAAGTGAAGTATGAAACATGTCTTTGTGTTCCCAGATATATGGAGACACTTATCTTTATAACCACACATAGAGATGTACAAAGTGAAGTATGAAACACATCTTTGTGTTCCCAGATATATTGAGAGACGCATCTTTATAACCACACATACACATATATTAAAGTGTAGTATGAAACACGTCTTTGTGTTCCCAGATATATGGAGACACTTATCTTTATAACCACACATAGAGATGTACAAAGTGAAGTATGAAACACATCTTTGTGTTCCCATATATATGGAGACACTTATCTTTATAACCACACATACACATATATAAAGTGAAGTATGAAACACGTCTTTGTGTTCCCAGATATATGGAGACACTTATCTTTATAACCACACATACACATATATAAAGTGAAGTATGAAACACGTCTTTGTGTTCCCAGATATATTGAGACACTTATCTTTATAACCACACAAACACATATATAATGTGAAGTATGAAACACGTCTTTGTGTTCCCAGATATATGGAGACACTTATCTTTATAACCACACATACACATATATAAAGTGAAGTATGAAACACGTCTTTGTGTTGCCAGATATATGGAGACACTTATCTTTATAACTACACATACACATATATAAAGTGAAGTATGAAACACGTCTTTGTGTTCCCAGATATATGGAGACACTTATCTTTATAACTACACATACGCATATATAAAATGAAGTATGAAACACGTCCTTGTTTGTGTTCCCAGATATATTGAGACACGTATCTTTATAATCACACATACACATATATAAGTGAAGTATGAAACACGTCTTTGTGTTCCAGATATATGGAGACACTTATCTTTATAACCACACATACAGATGTACAAAGTGAAGTATGAAACACATCTTTGTTTCCCAGATATTGAGAGACGCATCTTTATAACCACACATACACATATATAAAGTGAAGTATGAAACACGTCTTTGTGTTCCCAGATATATGGAGACACTTATCTTTATAACCACACATACACATATATAAAGTGAAGTATGAAACACGTCTTTGTGTTCCCAGATATATGAAGACACTTATCTTTATAACCACACATACACATGTATAAAGTGAAGTATGAAACACGTCCTTGTGTTCCCAGATATATTGAGACACTTATCTTTATAACCACACATACACATATATAAAGTGAAGTACGAAACACGTCTTTGTGTTCCCAGATATTTGAGACACTTATCTTTATAACCACACATACACATCGTACTATCTATCTATTCTATCCCTGTCCTTTCGAGTCGAAGACGTCATATAGAGCAAATGCTCTAGACACTTGTGTTCCACGATGCTTTTTGTTAAGCATTAAACTTTGCACTGGACCCTCATTGTATCTCGCGAGAGGGTTTACTTCTTGGTGAATCGCACAATCGTAGCGAGGAAGTTAATGCCTGCTGTTAATGCCTTTAGACTCAATGGTTCTTTTTAGTGTTTCTCTAGGTCGGTTTCTTTTTCTTTTATACCCACACTCCCTTCCCCCAAAGCCCACTCTCCATTTTCCCAATACCCACACTCATCTTTCCCAATACCCACACTCCATTTCTCCAAATACCCACACTACATTTCTCCTAATACCCACACTCCAATCTCCCAATACCCACTCTCCATTTCCCCAATACCCACACTCTATTATTCCAATACCCACTCGCGTTCCACCAAAACTACACTCCATTCCATCAAAACTAATTCTCCATTTCCCCATTAGCCCACTCCATTTCCCAAATAGCATTCTGCATTCCCCCCCCCCCCCCATTACTCCACTCCATTCCCCAAATACTCCACTCCATTTCCCAATAACATTCTGCATTCCCCATTACCCCACTCCATTCCCCCATTACCCCACTCCACGATCCAACACGTCAATTCCGAACCATCTATCTCGTCTACATTCTTTCACCTCAGAGATAACACCGCCATTCTTGTGACGCATGAAAACGACTAACTCAGAAACAAACAAAAAATTAAATAAAGAAAGCAAAGATTATAGATGTTTTGCTAGTATGTCCATTTGTTGCTTGCACCTAGTTTATCTTTCCTTGTTATCTGTAACTTGTCCTGACAGACACGCTTTGTTCTGGTTCCAAGTTTCCCCAGCCATTAGGAACGAACTGACTGAATGCAATAAAGATGTGTACATCATCGTCTATGCGTTTTGTATTTTGTTATGTACAGTATGTGATGCATTATGTTTATGCGTATTTTGTGTTATGCGCATGCAATACGTGTTATATGTGTCATCTTGTTGTTGTTGTTGCGTTCGACAACTTCATCTCTGACGAAGTCCCTAGAGACTAGGAACTGAATTTTTGCGTGTTAATCAATTTTTCCCTGGCATCCGTGTGCACAGGGGTCCCTCGCCCACAGGCAGATAACTCCGACTTCGGAGGTACTCATGTTTTTTTTTTTCCAACTATGAGTAACTGACGTTTCAAGCCGGGCCTCGCTGCTGAGACCATGGGTGGTTGCCGCAGAGAGAAATCATAAATAAAAATCCTAACCGGTGTAGCCGAGTTTTGAACCTACAACCTCTGTGTCTCGAGGCAAAACACAGGCCTCGAGACAAACAAGTCCCCCATGGACTGGGAATATGAGGAAACTGTAACAAGGAACACTTTTCATGCATAGCCTTCAATGGTTCCTGCCGCCTATCCACCATATACGTCGAAGTTCACGTTCTCCCGAAAATGAGATCGTCATATTTTTTTTTTTTAAATGTTAGCGCTTGATGATGTTAGGCCATCGTTGTTGACATCCAATTCTGAACATATAAACAGACAGTTAGTCGTCAGATTATCCCCGTCGCACATCAATAACAGAACGTAAGATTAGCGTAAGGCCGGTCTAGGGATTTACGATGAGCCATTACGATGACTTGGCACACATTACAATGTCGCACTCACAGCAATGACGTGCCCTTTAGATTCTTGATTACTCTAGTGAATTCAGCCTACGACGAACAAAACACGGTGCAAATTCCCTAAAGAGATAAAACTGCGGCTGACGAAGCATTTCATATTAATGAGTAACATGTAAATAACTTGCGTCAAGGAATTCCAACAACGGTCATGAACAGCACTAATGTCACGTAAAAGCGCAGAACAAGTCTAGACGGTGGAAGGTCGCATTCACAACACTTGATTTGTCAATGTGATCTGAGTAGGGCTTTTGCACGTTTTGCTGCATAAATGGCTTATCAGTTAGTTACTGTCGTCTCGGAGAAGGCACGTAGGGCAGAAATATAACTCTCCATTAATGAATATTAGATCTCGAGGTACCTAGGAAGTTTAGTGCCAAACGGTAATTCTCAAACAGTAGAGGTAGAATCAAGATGCAACAAAGCTTGTAAAATCATTGGACAGTTATCACCACTATTGTCCAGCAAAGAAATAACTCTGGAGGCAAAACGAGCACAATACTATACAAACGTTATCCAACGTTGTGCTACCAATGCCTGACCTGGACCCTAGATGCAAGAACAATAAGACAAATACCTCTACTGAGATTAAATGTGTTAGACGAATGACAGTAAACAGTCTGAGAGATAAGATTAGAAATGAAAAACTGAGGAAATAGCTAGGAATAGCCCCCGCCATATAATATATAAGGAAACAACAGATAAAATGGTTTGGCCACGTGACAAGGCAGAAAGATGAAAACACAACACAACAACCCTTCAACAAACGTTGTGAGAACACGAGACCCAAGGGTCGACCACGAAAAAGATGGGTCGATGGATTATTAGAAGCACTAGGAAACATAACAGCAGCAGAGGCGAACAGAAGAGCAAAAGACCGCAAATTATATCTCCCCTCGACGCTGAAAGGCAGATGAAGAACGAAAGAAGAAGATCTCAAACCGATAGTAGATCCATAGCCATCTATAGATTTCAAGAGGCCCACGGACAGAAGATAAAACCGGAAAACCTACCACCTAGTGTGACGTTATCTGCTATAGGAACTTTAGTCAGGTCACGCCACCGCACCCACAACCACCCCTGCTCGCAAAACTGTAAACGTCACGCTAGTTGGGCGTTTTTCTGGCAATTTCCTATCAGCCCGCAGGCATTTGTCAAACTGTAGATGGCTAGGATAGAGTTTTCTCTAATAATTGTTTTTCTGGGGTTTCTTGCTGTCTTCATTGTTTTCTTTTATCACGTGGTGTCCACATAGAGGCCTGTATGTGCTTAGCATGACCAATGTGATGTGTGTCACACCCCATGAAGCTGGTCCTTAGAATAACTAGCCACTAACATTTCATTCTTCTTCCTTCAAACTCCCTGTGGGCTTAGGTCTTCAACAAACACTTTCAACTCTCTTTGGAGCATAGGTCTTCAACAAACACTTTCAACTCTCTTTGGAGCTTAGGTCTTCAACAAACTCTTTAAACTCTCTTTGGAGCTTGGGTCTTCAACAAACACTTTCAACTCTCTTTGGAGCTTAGGTCTTCAACAAACACTTTCAACTCTCTTTGAAGCTTTAGTCTCCAACAAACACTTTCAACTCTCTTTGAGCTTAGGTCTTCAACAAACACTTTAAACTCTCTTTGGAGCTTAGGTCTTCAACAAACACTTTCACTCTCTTTGGAGCTTAGGTCTTCAACAAACACTTTCAACTCTCTTTGGAGCTTTAGTCTTCAACAAAACACTTTCAACTCTCTTTGGAGCTTAGGTCTTCAACAAACACTTTAAACTCTCTTTGGAGCTTAGGTCTTCAACAAACACTTTCAACTTCCTGGAGAGCATATGTCTTCAACAAACACTTTCAACTCCCTGTGGGGCTTAGGTCTTCAACAAACACGTTCAACGCTCTTCACTAACCACTGAGCTATCGCGGCTCCCTATTTACTTATAGTAAAAAAAAAGAAGTAAAGTACCCCCGTCACGCCAAGTGGCGTATAGGGAAATATGGTGTTAGTGACCCTATATTTTACCATTGCGGTGTATGTGGGGGGGGGGGGGCAACAATAGAACCTAAGGAATAAAGGCCGCTTGATCAAGCAGTCGCCACGACGTGTGAGACTCAGGATTTTAATTTCACCCCCGATAGAAAAAATCATTTCTGTCTACCGCGGACTTCAAACACCGTACGACGGCTTTTCAGCCAGCGGAACAGTGGTTTTAGCCGCACGGCCAAGCGCACCTCCCATTCACAAAAGTTCACCATATATAAATATAAATTTACATAATATAATATTATTATTAATTATAAAAAAAAAAGTAAAGTGAAGTACCCCCGTCACGCCAAGTGGCGTATAGGGAAATATGGTGTTAGTGACCATAAATTTTACAGACCTTCAGCACATGATTTTTGGGGTAATGTGGTCGGTATTACGCCCGTGCTGCTTTACTTTCCCAGAAGAAAATCCGGTACCCATTTAAGGCGGGTGAACCGAAAGCCGTCGGTTGGGATCGAACCCTACCTCTTGTCCTTTGTAGTCCAGTTCACTAACCACTGAGCTATCGCGGTTCCCGTTTACTTATAGTGCTTGACCGAAATTAGCATGTGGCACAGTGTGTCAAAACGTACGGAAAGAGTTAAAACCATTTTTTCATATTATATATTTTATATCTTTTATATCTTTTATATATTTTATATCTTTTATATATTTTATATCTTATATATTTTATATTTTATATCTTTTATATATTTTGTATATTTTATATATTTTATATATTTTATATATTTTATATATATTATATATTTTATATCTTTTATATATTTTATATCTTTTATATATTTTATATTTTTTATATTTTATATCTTTTATATCTTTTTTATATTTTATATATTTTTTAGCACAAATATTTTAAATTGAAGATATACCGTCTTGACACAACTTGAATGTAGAAAGAAGCATTCATTCATTTATTCATTTTCCTCTCTGGCCGAAGACGAACATATAGCGGAAGTCATAGTCCTCAGACTTGACGATCTGCTGGTAGTTTGTTTTCTTAGTCTTGTGTTAAGCTTTCCCTGGTAGTGTAGCGAAGTGATTCTTTTGGTATACTTTGTTTTATTTTACCAGATGTTCCCACATGAATGGCTGAGGGGGAAGTCTTTCTTCATTCGTTCTCAACATATGATCGATATATTTCCAACGCCGATTTCTTATAAATCTCGACACGTATTCTTGTTTATATTTGTCTCTTATTTGTCCATTTCATTTGTATCCTTGTGGGTTCAAATCCCGATTACACCGGTTGGGATTTTTATTTCTGATTTCTCTCTGCGGCAAACATCCCTGTCTCAGCAGCGAGACCCGGCTTGAAACCGGCAATTACTTATCGACGGAAAAAATATGAGTACCTCCGAAGTCGGAGTTATCTGCCTGTGGGGCGAGGGACCCCTGTGCACACGGCTGTCAGGGAAAAAATGGATTAACTCGCAAACTTCAGTTTCCCTGTCTCTAGGACTTCGTCAGAGGTCAAAGATGGGGAACGAAAAAAAATGTATCCTTCTAGCTTATATTTGAGATTTACACATTTATACATTTATACATTTAGTTTTCAAAATCATTTAATGTGGAGAAGCTAGCTTGGTTTAAATTGTTTAAATGGGATAAATGGGATTAATGAGCAAAACAATTAAAGAATCAATAACAAATAAGTATAATCTCCATCTTTTTGTAAAGAAATTCGATAAAACAACCCCATTTCTTTACAATAATGACTTCCGTTCTTTCAGAAGAAAGATTCTTCTTAGACCTTACAGGGAGCTGTTTATTAACATTTTATTGTCCTTTACTTGTTCTTTTCTCTTTCCAGTTCGATTTTTACAACTATTTTTTTAAATTTTAAATACATATGTGCTCGTATGTTGTATGTTTTTTTCCTGTTGAAGCCTTTGCACCGAAAGGTTGTTCTGATTTGTGGTGTTCACTTGTTACGTGAACCTTTCACCACACCATTTTTTTCTGTATATTATTTTTTTTTTCATTTCTCCTCCCTTTTTTTCCATCTCAAAGATCGAGAAAATGTTGTTTCCACCCGTTTATCACAGACGAGAGCAACACATTGCCTAGAACCTCACACATCAATATTATAATATTCACATTTATATTATATAGAACCTCACACATCAATATTATAATATTCACATTTATATTATATAGAACATCACACATCAAGATCACAATATTCACATTTATATTATCTAGAACCTCACACATCAAGATCATAATATTCACATTTATATTATCTAGAACCTCACACATCAAGATTATAATATTCACATTTACATTATAGAACCTCACACATCAAGATCATAATATTCACATTTATATTGTATAGAACCTCACACATCAAGATCATAATATTCACATTTATATTATCTAGAACCCTTACACATCAAGATCATAATATTCACATTTATATTATATAGAACTTCACACATCAATATTATAATATTCACATTTATATTATATAGAACTTCACACATCAATATTATAATATTCACATTTATATTATATAGAACTTCACACATCAATATTATATTATTGACATTTATATTATATAGAACCTCACACATCACTATTATATTATCCACAATCCTTTATTAATTTCCGGAAACAAAAAAATCACTGAGTATGTTAGCCCTCATTTTCTTCCTCATTTGCCTTTCAGAGATATAAGTTGTGGTCTTTGAACATCCATAGTCCTCTCCTGGTGTTATACTTCGTAGTGTTTCTAATATTCCGTTAATCCATCTTTTTCGTGTCGGCCCTTGAGTTTGCTGTTCTCGCAACGTGTATTAAAGACTCATTCATTTGTACCTTGGCCATTCTGTCTTATCACGTGCCCAAACAAACTGTATCTGTATTTTGTTTTTCTTCATACATTCTTTGGTGCAAAATATTCCTATCTTTTTTTCTCAGTTCTCTATTTCTGATCTTATCGACCAGGCTGTTTCCTGTCACTCGTCTAACATTTCATCTCTGTAGTGGTTATTTTTCTTATTGTTTTTAAGTCTGGAGTCCAGGTCTGGCATTGGTAGCTCGACGTTAAGATGATTTTACTAATTGTATTGTTATCTGCGCCTGCACTCACCACCAATCCGCTAATACAAAAACCCCATGTTTTCACATTTTGTTAAAGTACATAATCCTATAGAGCCTATTCTCTGTATAATTGATGAGAATATATTTTATAAGCTACTCGTCTTGTTTAAATCCTTCTTTTAGTGAGATCCATTCTTAGGTTTCACTCAGAAGAAAAACGGATGCAAAAACCCAGACAAATCGAATCGTTGTCGCCCTCTCTTATCAGCCTTCTGTCTTTGTTAACCAATAAGTTAAGCGGCCTCTCAGCCCTTTTTTCCGTGAAGATTTCGTTTTAAAATTCGTGGTTACTTGAACAAAACCTGCTCATCTGGGTTTCTGTCTATCGCTATCTCTCCTAGGGTTTAAGTATTGCTGTGATAAACGCGATTCTTGTCTGTATATTTAATTATTGTTTGGTGGTCTGAAATGCTGCTTTTGTGAATATCTTTTCAGCTGTCAGCCACTTTGTCTGTATGACTGACGGTTTCTCTAACAGTTTTCTTGCTACTAGCCTATATGGTTCTTTCTTCTTCTTCTTCTTCTTCCTCCTCCTCCTCTCCTTTACTTTCCCAGAAAAAAAATCAGGTACCCATTAAAGGCTGGATGAACCCGGAAGCCGTCGGTCGGATCGAACCCTACCTCTTCTCCTTTGTAGTCCAGTTCACTAACCACTGAGCTATCGCGGCTCCCTCCTGCTGTGTAATACTCCCAGTTATCTTCCACAGTGTGTGTCCTATCCAGCGCCATCGTCTACGCTGCATCTCTTTATCCACTGGTATTTGACATACTTTTTCCATAATTCTATGTATGATTTTGTCCTGCCATTTTCATCCTTTTAATCTGCGTAAGCATCCATTAATGAAAGTTTGTATCTTCATGATTGTCATTTATGTTCTTCTCCACACCCATTTTCTTTTCTTTGACTTGTCCGTGTTTATGAATTTTTTGGGGCTTATTTTTTAACAGTACAGGATATATGGATCTCTTTCAATATTTCCTGTCTCTTCACTCA
This sequence comes from Megaustenia siamemsis, assembly GCA_032433765.1. NCBI lineage: Eukaryota > Metazoa > Mollusca > Gastropoda > Stylommatophora > Ariophantidae > Megaustenia > Megaustenia siamemsis. Next base: position 36,306,522 of record JAVIAB010000145.1, on the reverse strand, counting down.
TTCATCCTTCTGTCCTCTTGTCAGCCATTCTGTCAGTACCAATGTCTTTTGTTAGTATTTCTGTCTGTGCATACCTAGTAAAGATGTGCCTTTATGTCAATACCTCTTCTTCTATCTGTGTCTTTCATTCTATAAATGACAATTAATGTGTCTATCTTGTTTATGTAGTAGCCTTCGTTACTCATAGTTGACTATGGATTTTCCAGCGCTGCTAGAATATTATTTTTTTTTCTTGTTTATTAGCCGTGTATTCTCTTTTTCTATGAATCTGCCTGCTTCTTCTTGCTTGAGTTGGAGCGTTCGAGTGTGTTTCAAAGATTGCGGTCTGCAGCTATGTCTTCCCAGGCTGCATGGTTTATGTTCAGAGACTTCATGTCACGTTTACAGACGTCAGACGTCTATAATTAAATATCAAAAACAAGAACTATGATCTCGATTACTGCCGCTTCCTATTAATCGGCATCACTGGACTTCAGACATAGGTGCTCAGTTTTTCTGTTCTTCTCAGCCCCTACTATTCTCTAGGTTTAACATTTTGCGTCTTCATTTAAAGCGTTCCATCTACTCCTGGCTCCTTTGTCTGGCCCACTCCAGGGACCTGTCCAACTTGGGTGACCCTGCCAGGAGCTACGCTCCTTCTTGGATCCTCGGGGTGCACAAGCCCCCCATACTACAACAATGCAGGCCTAATGTGAATCACTGAAACAGACAGCTGACTTCATAAGAGAGCCCGGAGTCCTAGTCTGAGTGAGTCATGATCGCATCAGAAGAAAACTTCCTATTCTCACCGAATCCTCAAATCTATCAACAAATCAGTACTAAAAAGTATTCGCAATAAAAATCATACACAATTTGTATTATTTTATTTTATTAAATTATTAATAATAATGATATTATATTATGTAAATTTATATTTATATATGGTGAATTTTTGTGAATGGGAGATGTTCTTGGCCGTGCGGCTAAAACCATTGTTCCACTAGCTGAAAATCCGGCGTACGGTGTTTTGAAGTCCGCGGTAGACAGAAAGGATTTGTTTCTATCAGGGGTGAAATTAAAATGCTGAGTCTCACACGTCGTGGCGACTGCTTGACCAAGCGGCCTTTATCCCTCAGGTTCTATCGTTGCCCGCCCCCCCCCCCACCCTGACATACACCAGCAATGGTACAATGTGTCGTAAAGATAGTTTTTTTTAATACTCTTGTTTAATTGTTAGGGAGACTGGTTGGTCTGGAGGCATGACCCCGGTCTCGAGACAGAGAGGTTGTGAGTTCAAATCCTGGCAGGACAAGTTAGAATTTTTATTTATGATTTCTCTCTGCGGCATCCATCCCTGGTCTCAGCAGCGAAACCCGGCATATAACGTCGAAGTACTCATTGACGGAAAAAAATATGAGTACCTCCGAAGGCAGAGTTGTTTGCCTGTACGGCGAACGACCCCTGTGTACACGGCTGCCAGGGAAAACTAGATTAGCACGGAAATTCGGTTCCTAGTCTCTAGGGACTAAGCCAGAAGTGAAAGCTGGCGAACGAAAAAAGAAAGAAACAAGTTTGTCATTTGTATCAATCTGCAACGCCAAAACATACGTCTGCCTAACGCCCTGTCGTTAATCCTTCCTCAACGCGTGTGTAACTACACACAAAGCACAAACACTCACACACGGCCACAGCCAGGAAGTAATTATAACATTTTACCTCACAAAACACAACTTGGCAGGGAAAACATTCACAAACGAGGTGGAAAGTAATAAAAGTAACGAAATTGAAATCAGGCTTAACATTTTCAAACTTCAATACAGACTTTTCACAACCATAACTAATATTGACATTATCGAATTGTGAAATATTATTTCTTGTCTCGACAGACGAGTTATTTTTGATGCATTCATTAGACAATTATGACTTCTAATTTCTATTTTGCCAAATAAATTATACATATTCCATACACTTTTCTTGAAACTTTTCCATTTATTCCAATAATTGTGTGGTTAACAGACTTAGTACTTAACCATTTATTCCAATAGTTTTGTGGTTAACAGACTTAGTACTTAACCATTTATTCCAATAATTGTGTGGTTAACAGACTTAGTACTTAACCATTTATTCCAATAATTGTGTGGTTAACAGACTTAGTACTTAACCATTTATTCCAATAATTGTGTGGTTAACAGACTTAGTACTTAACCATTTATTCCAATAATTGTGTGGTTAACAGACTTAGTACTTAACCATTTATTCCAATAGTTTTGTGGTTAACAGATTTGATACTTCTCTTTTTACAGATGTGAAACATAAGCAGAAGAATTATATATGAGATTATAATAACAGATATTGAATTAATAATAAATATATAATTACTAGGAAGCATTATGACTATGGAACCGCCATCGCTCAGTGGTTAGTGAACTGGATTACAAAGGACAACGGTTGCTTCCTGACCAACGGCTTCCGTTTACTCAGTCTTAAATGGGTACCGGGTATATTTTTCTGGGAAAGTAAAGCGGCACGGGCGTAATACCGACCATATTACCCCAAATATCATGTGCCGAAGGTCTGTAAAATTATTGCCACTAACACCATATTCCTATACATCACTTGGCGTAAAAAGACTGCTTTTTTTCCTATTACGACTTTGAACTGATGATATTTTCAAAGTAGAGTTCATCATGGGGTGTGTTTTTGTGTCTGGTAGTAGAGAAGTCGTAGGCTACTTTATTTTCATGGTCTGCTATGTCTTTCTGCTCCGACTCTAGATGTTGAAAATGTTGTCCTTGCCGTTGAGTGTAATGTAGAAAGTATGGCTTACATATCAACATCTCCAACTACTATCTTAGCGACACCAACAAGACAGTCAGTTGACTACAGCACAGACAGTTTCTATATCAACATCCTCCACTACTATCTTAGCTACACCAACAAGACAGTCAGTTGACTACAGCACAGACAGTTTCTATATGAAACATCTCCCACTACTATCTTAGCGACACCAACAAGACAGTCAGTTGACTACCGCACAGACATTTTCTATATGAACATTTCCCACTACTGTCTTAGCGACACCAACAGACAGTCAGTTGACTACCGCACTGACAGTTTCTATATGAACATCCCACTACTATCTTAGCGACACCAACAAGACAGTCAGTTGACTACCGCACTGACAGTTTCTATATGAACATCTCCAATCACTGGCTTAGCGACACCAGCGGTTCTCAATTCGTTAGCTAGTCTAGTAGCACCAAACTCAAAATAGGAACTACCAACCAATGCCACTATACCCTGGATAACATGACAACAAACATGTTCTACATGATTGCCCCCAGTACACAGACCTGAGAAGGGCAATGTAGCCCACACCCACCTCCCTGGAAGAGAAATTCTACGGGGCAACCGAATCACTGAAACAGACAGCTGCCTTCATGAGAGAGTCCGGAAGTCCTAGTCTGAATGAGTCATGGTCGCAGAAGAAGAAGTAGAAATCATTTTTGCCCATTATCGTTTTATCTTGTCTATTTATGGTGTATTTTGTCCTCTATCGCTTCGTCTAGTCTATTACTGGTCTATTTTGTTTTTTTATTGTTTCATCTAGTCTATTCCTGATCTATTTTGTCCTTTATTATTTCATCTAGTCTATTCCTAATCTATTTTGTCCTTTATCTTTTCATCTAGTCTATACCTGATCTATTTTGTCCTTTATCGCTTCATCTAGTCTATACCTGATCTATTTTGTCCTTCATCATTTCATCTAGTCTGTTCCTGAAGTATCTTGTCCTTTATCTTTTCATCTAGTCTATTTCTGACGTATTTGGTCCTATATCGTTTAATCTAGTCTATTCTTGGTTTTTTATGTCCTTTATCGTTTCATCTAGTCTACTCCTGATGTATTTGGTCTTTTATTGTTTCATCTAGTCTTTTCCTGATGTATTTGGTCTTTTATTGTTTCATCTAGTCTATTCCTGATGTATTTGGTCTTTTATTGTTTCATCTAGTCTATTCCTGATGTATTTGGTCTTTTATTGTTTCATCTAGTCTTTTCCTGATGTATTTGGTCTTTTATTGTTTTCATCTAGTCTATTCCTGATGTATTTGGTCCTTTATTGTTTTCATCTAGTCTATTCCTGATGTATTTTATCCTTTATAGTTTTATCTAGTCTATTTTTCATCTAGTCTATTCCTGATGTAGTTTGTCCTTTATAGTTTTATCTAGTCTATTCTTGTTTATCGTGTCCTTTATCGTTTCATCTAGTCTATTCCTGATATAGTTTGTCCTTTATATTTTCATCTATTCAATTTTCATCTAGTCTATTCCTGATATAGTTTGTCCTTTATATTTTTCATCTAGTCTATTCCTGATATAGTTTGTCCTTTATATTTTCATCTAGTCTATTCCTGATATATTTTGTCCTTCAAAGATTCTCCTGTGCGTCCTTCTCCATGATTATGACTGTGTAGATGCAATTATCGTTTTAAATAATTTAAGAAAAAGTTTTAACGCCATCCTGTCCACACCCAATAATCCTCCTGTTACTTATAGCCTGGTATCAGTCTATCTTTTTCCCCCCGTGCCTCCCTCTATATCTATATTGCTCCCATATCTATCACTTCCCAACTATCTTTCTCGGTAATTATTCTTCTCTTTTTTCCCCCCACAATATTTCTCTCGTTGTTTAACTGTTTCTTATTTCTTTCGCTTCTGTTTCTCTTAATTTCATTTCGTTCACTGTTGATATATTTCATATTCTTTCTTTATGTATATCTTTCTTTTTTCGTTCTTTGTTTTTTTTTTCCTTTGTTCTTTCTTTCTTTCTTTGTTATGACTTTTATTTTCTTTACTCTAACTTTACTTCGCTCACTCTCTCTTTGTTTCTCTCTTGTTTCTCTCTTTGTTTTCTTTTTTTTCCAGACTTTAAATCTCTGAATCTGTGTGTGCGACTTTCTTTTTCTCTCTTGTCTTTTCTCTTTCTTCATCTTCTTCGCCTCTCCTCTCTCTGACCTACTCTTGCTCTCCGTCTGTCTCTCTCGTTCATCAATTCGCAAATCGCGATAAATCTAGCCAGGTATAAAACTCTCTATAAAATAAAGGAACGTACATAATCTGAAATAAGATCTTTATTCGTCACTAATTACTGTTGTGTGGTTAAAACAAAAATGTACTAGAAGTCTCCCGAGTTCTAATAAATCATAAACCATCCTCTGCAGCGAAACCAAACATGTTTATGTGTTCCTGCCTTGAAACGTAACACACATTCGCCCTAAGTCGCGCATAGCATAAAGGTCTTAGTGAGTTTATCTGGGCAGCTGAGAAAATCAATAGGCGTCGGTTGTTGTCGGATGTCGTGCCATATATAGCTGCCGTCTGTTGCTTGTTGTTGATGCTTTCAGCCCGCCTTTTTTTCTGAAGAGATATACACAGCCAGCATATTCTAACAGACAATGTGTTCTAATAAGAACAAAGAAAAGTAACACATGTAGCTTTTTTGTTGTGGAGGGATTCCACGGTGTTAATGCTTTCATTTTTGTTAAGCAACGATACGTGTTATCTTGAACGTGGACAGCATTACGCAAGGGCTTTCTTCTTGCCCTATCTCTTTAACGCTAACAACATCGGTTCCCAAGCTTCTAACTCATGCGGGTCACATTTCCTACTGATCATAAACCAGCAGCGCCCTTCAGTTCCCATCGTATAAGTCTCATACCTCTGATTCTTGCTTATTTTTTGTATTTATTTTCTGGTAGATCACTACTCTAGGTACAGAAATGAAGTTCAGTAGAAATAAAGATATAGAAGTGATTTAATGTAGCCCAATCTACACTATATTTATGTTTACAACTGGCATTTTTACAAATCTTCAAAAAGACGAAGTTAATCATTTCACCTATTCAGAAAATACATAATGTCTGTTATACAAATGTATCACATTTTAAAAAACAAAACACAACAAAAAGTTGTTTGTTTTAAATAATTAAAAAAAAACTCTTTGTTTAATAAAAATAGAAAGCTGTGGATGTTGTCATCTTATTGTTTGTGACCACTGAGTAGGCAGACGGGTCGGCGTGGCCCTCGCTAACGTTTTGCTGGCTGGAGCCTCAGCGCACACTTTGAAAACCACCGAGTGATTCAGTAGACACGTTCATTAACCACAGTTCCATTTCGGCTCGTTATGAAATGAAGAAACATTATTCTTACACATCAAGACGAGTGCGAGAATATAGAGGAATGTTAAGAATGCTATTGATAACTCTTAAGAATAGCTAGATGTTCTTTACAGAAAGGTCAGAGCCAAATGACAAGTTATTACTACATTATCAAGCTATTTTTCTCGTTGCTTCCCTTTATCTCATCGTCCATCAATTTTCCCAGTTGTCACAATATATCCAGCTGTTCCCTTTTCTTTACATGGCCACGAAATTATGATTATTTTTCCTAATATAGGATATTAACTCCACTTTTGCTTTGGCCTCTTTCAGAACATTTTCATTACTGTTCTTAGCTGTCCATGGTATTCTCAATATTCTTCTGTACAAACCAGATTTCTACAGACTCCAGTGATTTTCTTGTCTGTTGTCTTATTGGCATTACCAGAAAATCAGCAAAAAAAAAATATAAAAATCATCCTACAGAATGCCAATGCAGGGCATTGTTTGATCTCTTTGCCCATCATCACCATCATCGAGTGCCGTCTCCGCAACGAAGGTTGGCTACCATGCAGCTTCATTTTACCCTGTCTCTTGCTTTGATGGTGCAGGTTGTCATAGGTTGACTTATCCATCTTTTGATGTTACTCATCCATGTTAGTCTTGGTCTGCCTCTGCCTCTTTTACCTTGTATTTTCCCCTCCAAGATTACTTTTAGTAGGCTTTGTGTCTTTTAACATGCCCAAAAATTGCATTTGTTTTGTTTGAATTGTATTTAGAAGTTCTCTTCTCATTTTTAGTTGTTTTAAAAACTTCATCATTTGTTTCTTTTCCTTCCATCCAATTCTATCTCTTTGCTAAAAGTGTAATTCACACAGAGACTATTGTGCATCTTCTTCTATGCTATGCTATTCTATGTTGTTCTTAGAAGCAGTTTAACTGCATTAGGGATATCCATATATCTACTCCACCGACCGTTCCAGGATTTCTCGAAGCGTATGCAGACTGACTGTTTCTGTAAGGTGTTTGTTGTACATACAGCCTGTTTTTCCCACTAAGCAATCTTGATCGTAGCTCAGTGGTTAGTGAACTGGACTACAAAGGACAAGAGGTAGGGTTCGATCTCAACCGACGGCTCCGGGTTCACCCAGGCTTAAATGGTACTGGATTTTTTTTTTATGGAAAGGTAGAAAGGTAAAGCGGCACGGAGTAATACCGACCACATTACCACAAAAATCATGTGCTGAACGTCTGTAAAATGTATGGTCACTAACACCATATTCCCTATACGCCCCTTGGCATGACGGGGAATCATTACTACTTTTTTTTTTTACTATCTTTATCGACCATACTTTGTATGTACATAGGCTAATTGCATTTCACTTCGTTGTCTCCGTACAAACCAGTGTACCAGGTCAGCACGGATTGATTCGGGATCACTTTCATGGCATTTGAATATTTATGTACCTTCCTGCAAGGCGACAGGTGTTCATATTCATAGTTGCCTCTGACATAATATACCTAACATTATGATCATCATCATCATCATTAGGTGGCATGTCATTTGCAAATCGTTGCGCTCACCACATCCCGTGTCTTGCCATATCTCCCACTTCTGTTGTCATGTTCCAGATCTTCTTGAAACCACCCTATTCTTTGCCCCGTAACATGCAGTAAGGACCAAGAGAGCATTTAGAAGAAATCCGAAAATAGATTTAGACGATTTTAATAACAAATACAACATTTGGAATAATTTTTTTGTAAATGTTTTATTGAATAAAAGAATCAGTGGGACATTTGGAAAGAGAGTTGAAATATGATATAAACGTTCGTGAAGACTTAAACAAATATTGTTTTTTTTTCTTGTTATTATATTTCTGTTTCTCTATGTTATAAGTTGTATTTTTATTCTGTAAAAATAAACTTCAAATAAATATTTCATGTTTTTATTATTTTACAGTCCTGTTATACTTCACACCTATGTGTTTATATATATATTATATAGTATATATATAATATTAAAAAATATATTTAGTATTACATTTTTATATTCTCGTTCTTTGTCTCTGTCTATCCGATACACTCTAACACATACATATGCTCGCACAATATTTTTTCTCCGTTGACGGATTTTTTTGAGATTGTCTAAGTTTCGCTTATCTGTATCATTTTTTAGAACTATATGTCGTTGATTTATATTCCCTTTACAGATTTATGTAAACTCATTTTTTGGTTGGAAATCGGTGTAAGTTCTTTCCACCTATTTTAGTTATTTATGCGAGTGCCTCTGTCTCTCTCTCTCTCTGTCTGTCTAGTCTGTCTGTCTGTCTGTCTGTCGGTCTGTCTGTCTGTCTGTCTGTTTATCTATCTATCTTTCTCTCGCTTATCCCTGTCTCTAACCGGACTATTTATAGTATTTATATATATATATATATATATATATATATATATATATATATATATATATTATGGAAAACTAGACAGAATGACATGAGAAAACAAAAGCAAATGCTGTCACATACCAGCTTTCACCATTGCTAAGACATCCAAACATTTCTATGGCAGCTAAACAACAAATGATAAATAGCATTTTCAAACCACTTTTGTGCTACGAAGTCAAACAAGGACCCTTTCTAAATCACATTTAAGAAAGATAAATACATGTGAGATGCGATGCTTGAGAAAAGTAACAAGCAACAGAGAAGAGATAGAATACCAAATGAAACCATAAGAAAAATGGTAGGAACAAACCCTGCCAAGAATATATAGAACAACAACAACTTAAATAGTTTGGCCACCTGGTCAGAATGAATCCTCACCAATCACCATCAAGGGCGTTCTTCCCGAGAATGCATGGAAAAAGACCAAGAGGAAGACCCAGAAGAAGATGGATAGATGCAGTGACAGAGACATGTAACAACAAAGGAAAATCACTAATTCAGACAATTCGAGCAGCACAAGAACGACAAATGATATAACCACGACACCTTTTAGGTATCAGTGAGAAAGAGAAAGAAGAAGATGGATAGATGCAGTGATAGAGACATGTAACAACAAAGGAAAATCACTATTCAAACAATTCGAGCAGCACAAGAACGACACATGATATAACCTCGACACCTTTTAGGTATCAGTGAAAAAGAAAAGTAGAAGAAGAATATATATATATATATTATATATATAATATATATATATATATATATATATATCTTTTGAGTTACCTGTGTCAATGATCTAAATTGTATCTCCTTCCTGAGCTGAGTAAAGATGGGAGAGCCATTTATTTGAAATATTTATTAATTTATCTCTCACTTACACTTTCTCTACTCTCTCACACTATCTATCTTTCTCTTATCTATTATTTAAGGAAACTCATAATACAGAACTTTGTAACAGAAGGAACTAATAGAACAAAGAAGTATGTGTGTTAGCACTCGGAAAAATTGACAGACAAACAACAATAGAAAAAACGAAGAACAATATATGGTCCGAAGTGGGATCGAACCCGTACTCAGTGGCACCGCGCCTTGCCACGAGAGGCCGAACGCTTGGTACACTGCCACTCAGCCAACTAAAAAATTGGCTATTGCAGTAGTGTCTTCCACGAAAGGCGATCTCAATGACTATAGCATAGGGTAAGATCACAGACCGGAAATAAATTGTATATTTGTACTTTCCTATTAATGCAAGTATCTCCCAGTAGGGCTGAATACTTGTGTTGTAGACAAACATTTATTGGACGAAACAGCACGAATAGTAGTTCCCAGTGGTTATATACTGGGTACAAATAATAATACATAAAATATTATATGGGGAACTTCCGAGGCGATAATAGGGAATAATAGAACAAAGAAGTATGTGTTAGCACTCGGAAAAATTGACAGACAACAACAATAGAAAAAAACGAAGAACAATATATGGTCCGAAGTGGGATCGAACCCGTACTCAGTGGCACCGCGCCTTGCCACGGAGGCCGAACGCTTGGTACACTGCCACTCAGCCAACTAAAAAATTGGCTATTGCAGTAGTGTCTTCCACGAAAGGCGATCTCAATGACTATAGCATAGGGTACGATCACAGACCGGAAATAAATTGTATATTTGTACTTTCCTATTAATGCAAGTATCTCCCAGTAGGGCTGAATACTTGTGTTGTAGACAAACATTTATTGGACGAAACAGCACGAATAGTAGTTCCCAGTGGTTATATACTGGGTACAAATAATAATACATAAATATTATTATATGGGGAACTTCCGAGGCGATAATAGGGAATAATAGAACAAAGAAGTATGTGTTAGCACTC